>CAKNXH010058937.1:0-87284 GCA_932178445.1 Andricus quercusramuli
CAGGCGGCGCCACGTGCTCCCCGCCAGAGATACTTGGGAGCTCTATACCAGAAACGATTATCTATTGATGGACAAAGGTGTCAAAATCGTACCCTTGACCTGATCTAATAAAAATGTTTAATACAGCTAATTAATTAATTTCGTGATATTTTTTTCTATAAGAATACTTAATTGAATATGTAAGCTTTATTTAACAATGATCATCTTTCTTTATTTTTGGAAACTGATGCCGTTAAATGCTGTTGATTTTTTCCCTATCTACTGTAGGGTGGTTTCCCCTACATGTTTTCAATCCATAAATTAACCAATATTTTATTAAAAATTCGTCGAAGCGGTGGGTTCACTTGAGCGCGATCAGGAGTTGCCTACGTTAGTTTGCTAGACTTTCTCGATTATTTATTTTACGCAATTACCTGCAAATCTTCCTGTGGCGGAAGTTTTCCCCGTTGATTATCCAGGAGTTTCTTCTTTGATTTTATATTTTGCTCTATTCTTAAGTATGTTCTAAATCACGCATCATTCTAATTCATCAATGTGCAATGACAAAATTAGAAATTAACTTGATTTGCCTAGTTCTCAGTTTTGATTTTTAAAGTCAACGTTAGTTTAGGACTCGCGGAGATGTGAAATTAAACTTTTTAAAGATCTAGTTAAATTTTGACTTTGTTGATCTCCTTATACCGATTTCATCTGGTCAAAATCGAACACTTAGGGCATCAGACGGTCTAGTTTCCAGGACTTAGCCTGGTTAAGAAGTCCGCCATGATTACCAAGCGTGAAATTTTGATAATAAATTCGGTAAGTTTTAATCGAACTCAATTCCAGAATGGAGCCCCATTTACTGACTTCTCGCCTTAGGGATTTTTGGTCTTCAATTTCCGGGTCTGATCCCGGTTAATAGAAGATCTTCACTCCGGCAAGTTGTAGGTCAGTGGACGCCAATATGAGATTGCGTGAGTCCAAATCTAATAATTCTTTAGTAAAAAGAACCAATACGAACAAATAAAATTATAACTTAAAAAAAACAACCTGGTTTTAACCTTCTGGATAGTACTCCCTAGGCAACTGTGTATTACGGCAATCCTTTTGTAAGCGTTAAGTCGGCGCATCTCCTGCGAATCTGGGTAGGTTTTCTGAGAACTCCGTTCTCCAATTCGGTTGAATCGCAAGTGTCGTTTCCTTCGCGCCGTATCGCTCGAGTGGTCCCCTGTATTCCTGATTCCAAAGTAATGTTTCTATTATTGTTGGAAAAAGGCAGTGCTCTGGAGCACCAGGAATGTACCTTACCGGAATCGCAACACTTTGTCTTGCCTAACGTCAAATTAACTTCGATTTCACGTTATCCTCCTTCCTCAGAAAGCAAGGACGACTTATTCTCTTTGCAATTCGATACGATTTTTTTATATTTTATTTAAATGATTACTTTTTCTTAATTCGCTGGATGGCTTGATCCTCTCTAGTTGGTAGCTGGAAGTCCGTGGGGTTCCTCGTTGTCAACCTGGATTTGGGCGTGAGCCGGTGACTGGTCGTCGGTCTTCCAAGAGTTGTTACGCAGATACGTCTTCCACCTGATTGCGGGTCTCGTTAAATTTTTGAATTTCAGAAAACAGGGGTCTTACGCTGTATAGCGGCTACTCAATTCACGAACTATTTTTAACCACCGATTTCCTACTTTTCAGGTTTTCGGGTCACCCGTAGGTAGATCCAGAGTTCAAGTGAAATTCGTAGAATTCTTTCCCTTCTCGTCTTAAAAGAATTCTCTCAAATTCTTGTTTAGGGCTCGTCACAAGAATTGCTTTTATAGGATTTCTCTATTGTATCCGTGGATACAGAATCAAAAGAGCAATCCTGGCAGGATCTCCAAAATGTTATGCGTGAAAATGCTTGATGAGATTTTTTGTGTAAGCTCGAAGTTAATCTCTGACTTTGAGCACTTTATTTTCGTTTATGAGTACAGGTATAGAACCAAGCTCCTCAGAGAGGCGGCGATTTATAGATGCTGATTAGACGTAGATTGGGGGTAATTGTCAGCTCGTAACATACATTTATTGAATATTATTATTTCAAATAATACTAAACTTTACTCTATATACAATGAAAACCACATTAATGTACTTCAGTCTAAAAAACATTTTTAAAAACGAAAACCTTTCTATATTATCATATCAAAGTTTACGACAACTTTTACGACAACTTTACGACATCCTATTTACATGTCGTTAAGATTTCTTTACGATATCGTAAAGACGTCGTACGATCTAACGATGTCTTTTCGACATCGTAAAGACATCTTAGCGACAAGGACATATAATGTCTCTAAGTCGTCGTAAAAATATCGTAACGATGTCATGAAGACGTCGTCAAATCTTGTGCCCACTGGGTTGTTTATAAAAGTAAAGTTGAATTTTGAACTTACAATTTTTCACTGGAAAAGAAAGCTGTAAAAAACTATCAATAATATAATAGGTCACAGGATCGC
Source organism: Andricus quercusramuli (assembly GCA_932178445.1). NCBI lineage: Eukaryota > Metazoa > Arthropoda > Insecta > Hymenoptera > Cynipidae > Andricus > Andricus quercusramuli. Next base: position 2,480 of record CAKNXH010058937.1, read on the forward strand.
GGTTACTGCAGTATTGTTATCATACGAGAACGATAAAATAAAAAATTGAAACTTTGAAATCTACATGTTTGCTGCTTAATATTATAATGCGTATATATTATATACTCACATGAAAGAAAAATCAGGCTAAACTCAGACGTGTAACTACGATTTTCAGCAAAATTTTACTAAAAGAAAGAGAAGTCTACTTCAAACTATTTGAAAAATATCAAAGCTATAGGTTAAAAATTTAAATTACGCAACTTCAAAGTTATTGCAAACTCTTTTTCAAAAACTGAATTGAATTTTTTAGATACTTATATAAGTGTTTATAATTTGAGGTAAAGGTCTGTTCAAATATCGAAACACAAATTTAGAAAAAAATAACAAAGTTTCAAATCACTGATTACTTTAATTGCCAAAGCAATTTTTTAAACTAATAAAATATCAAATTTGCAACTTACCATTGTTTGCACGAGCATGCCGCCTTTGATTTAAATACAAACCAGTCACTTAGAGTCTGAGACACACAAAAATATAGCGCGGATAAAAACGCGCATCGAAAGTTCGACTTTCGTTGCCTCTGGAGAGGATCGAAAGTTGTGTGTTTCAACCCTAGACTAGAAAGTTGAATCAGGCGACTGCGAATCATTCGAAAGGCAGTAAAAGCCGAATTCCGATGCGCTTGTTATAAAAAATATTGTACATAGCTCGTGACGAATGGCAGCGAAGTCAGAAATCGCCACCCTTCGCCAGGCCTACAGAGAGGAAAACCGGGCCCGGGGGGTAGAAATGACGGGCCCCTATATGTAATTTTGAAAGTTTAGAATTCAGGCTGATGCAATCTCCGGGCCCGGGGAGAATCTCCCCGTTACCTCCCCCCCCCCCCTCTCGTCAGGCCTACCTTTTGCCCCTAGCTATGTAGTAAACTATTTCATCACCTAGAAGCACAACTTTCGACAAACCACAATTCTCAAATCAATTTAACATTAAATTTACATTGATGAGTAATATCCTGTATTTAAACAAATATTTAAAACAAAGGTCTCTTCCCTACTAAAGAAAAGTCAGGAATCATCACAAATGGTCAGAAGTTCTGCCGATTTCTGAACATCCTGACCATTCCTAAGGAGTCTTACTATTTCTGAACATATGCTAATTCACATCCTACCAGGTAGCTCATCGGCTAGGACCGCAAGTAGGCCAACCGAAAATGCTTAAAAATTAAGAATTAAATTTGTTCAATGTTGCATATACAGATTCGAAATTTAGAAATACGGAATCTACAGGTTTCGACAATTTCAGGTTCCTAAAAATTTTCCTAACAAATTAAAAATTAAAATGAATATAATGTATCTCATAAAGAGCTTGAGATACTTCAAAACGGACAAAAGTTTCAGATTCACCTTCAGAGTCATTGAGTATATCAATATTAATAATTATATATAAGTAAAAAGAGAATATGCATAAATAAATATGAATAAATAATATAAATAAGCTGGAAAATATAAAAGGGATTAGGTTTTATAGCATTCTATACTTGTACCCCTAATGAAAGAATTATCCTTCAAACCCAAGCTCTGACGATTTCTGAACATTTTCTCATGAATTATGAATTTTCCTGATAATTTGTGTAGAGAGACGTAAAAAAAAGGTCAGAAATGGTCACAAGTCCTGACTTTTTTCTGACGATTCCTGATTTTTTTTAGTAGGGTTTGGGGATTTAATTTGGCATATTTTCAAAAAAATATACGCTTATCGCCATCTGTTGCTTTATTATGTAAAGAAACCACTTCCATTTACCGACCTGTGCGCTATTTCACAAAAAAACACCGCTCTGGTATTTATAAGTTTATAATTTAGCGTTTCTTCTGGCAATAATTTAATCTGTCAAATTCGACTTTTAGAAATCGATACCCTACCACGTGTTATGAAAATAAATCTTCCTTAAGAAAGTTGGTATGAGAAGTTAAACGTCTCGTCGTACTCAAAATTATTCTTGATAATCCAGGTATTAAAACTACATCTTCCCTGGGGAAGTTTGTTTGGGGACTGGAATGTAAGATATCCGGATAATTCTAAAAAGATCTCGTCGTACTAAAAATTAATCTTAGTGTTACCACCTAAAGACTTGAACAACTAAATTCTTAGCTGAAAATTCCTGAACAGGAACCTCGAAGGATCCTGTACATGTTCCTGTACATGAACCTGCAAACGAACCTACACACGAACCTGTACAGGTAATCTTGACGGTTCTTGTGCAGGAACTTGGCGAAGGAAACTGTACATGATCCTGCAAAGGGACCTGCACGGATAAGGGAACCTTTGAATGATCCTGTACAGAAACGTGTATAGGATCCTTTAAAGAAAGCCGTCAAAGGAACCATTGGAAGGATCCTGTACAGAAACACGTATAGGGTACTTTACAGAAAGCCATTGCGAAAACTGATGTCGCTTACAGCTATAAACTTTCCTTCCTTTTATTCCCTTAAAGAACGAACTCACTATCGAGAGAGCCAAACCACCAGCGAATCCTCGCGGATTAGTTCCTATGCAGGTTCATGTATAGGATCCTGAAAATGTTCCTGTACATGAACCCACACCTAAATTGAATCTGTGAAGGAACCTGTACAGGACCATTTGAACGTTAGCTTGCATACAGGTTCCTTTGCAGGATCATGTACAGTTTCCTTCGCTAAATTCCTGCACAGGAACCGTCAAGATGACCTGTGCAGCCTCGTGTGCAGTTTTGTGTACAGAAACATGTGCAAGATCCTCTGAGTTTCCTGTACAGGAATTTTCAGCTGGGTTCCTATTTTGGTAAAAAATCCTATTTCTCTATTATTGTTTCCTCTATCTACTTAACTATTTCTAGCTAAGTGGGGTGATGGCAGGCGAAATGAATAAATTTACATACATTTAATTCCATTTATTTAATTATACACAAACTATGATGACCATTGTTTCGTGAAAACTTGATTTGACACCTTGACTGTTTCCGTTCCTTTCAAAAGTGGATTCAAGTGATGTCCACCTTTAAAAGAAATAAACTGGTTCAAAGTCCATATTTGAAATAAAATTTGAATAAGATAAATTAGGGATTTTGTAAACTTACCGGCACTCAATGTTTTGCTTGAATTAATCCCTTTTTTAGATTTCAGTGTTTGAAATTTAACTGGTACTAGATATATAACTCCGAAAATGTTTATACTCCGAACTGATAGTGGGTCCCGTTTTCCGAAATGTAAGTTTTAGACTGGATTGTGACTGTATAGTGGCGATCCAATTTTAAAAAGACTGTCGTCGCGGTCCAATTTTTAGACTGGCTTTAGTTCGAGAATTGCTGATTATATCTGGAATTCCATCCTATTTAATCCTTGGGTCCCATGGAAAATAGTTTGACAGCTTTCCTCTGCTATACATTTGAATAGCCGTGCGAAGGCCAATTGGTTTCCTCTCCACCGGCTTAGTAGTTGAGTCTCTGCTTGTTTGCATAACCCGTCTAGTGGAAGGACGCACGTTATTGATCCCTAAGACCGGAGATTTGTCAAGTACAAAGAACTACAGGCCCATAGCTTGTTTAAACACCAGCTAAAAGCTATTCACTGGCTTCCTCAAAGAGAGGATAAAAACATATATCGAGCCGGAATGTAGTGCGATAGTTGAACAACATGGATGCAAGAGAGGGCTGGCAGGTTGCAGGGAGAACCTGTCAATATACCTGTGTATTACCCAGGACTCGACCCGGTATCGACGCAATCTGTCCATGGCTTGGATTGACTACCGTAAGGCATTCGATAACACGAACCATGAGCTACTGATTAAGCTCCTTGAGTGCCTGGAGGTGCATCCAAAAATAGTGAGATGCATAAAAGAGCTTATGCTCTTGTGGCGAACACGATTTGTCATAACATCTGACAAAAGACAAGTGAGTACAAGCTATATCACATATAAGAGGGGCGTCTGCCAAGGAGACTCTCTAAGTCCGGTACTTTTCTGCATCTCCCTCTTGCCTCTATCTATTGTGCACCGAGGCAAAAGCTCTGGATACCTATGTGGCCCGCCAAACAGAAGAGAATATAAGGTCAATCACCTTTCATACATGGACGATCTTAAACTCTTTGCTTCCTCGAAAGAGGACCTCCATATCCTTGTGGAGGCGGTAAATAGGTACTCTAAAGCGATTGGTATGAGCTTCGGAGCTGCGTCCACCTGCACCAAGGATGACAAGAAATTACATCATCGCATGACTATCAGGATGTTCAACTCATAGACGCAAATACCATTCAACATCTTGGTATTGGAGAGAAATATACATATCTTGGAATACCGCAAGCGGAAGCCCAAAATGTGCGTGTGTTAAAAACGGCCTTTGGAAAAAGGTATCGCCAAATTCTCAGAAAATTTGGGCTTCCGAATTATCTGGAAAGAATAAGATTCAGACGACCAATATGCTGGCCGTTCCTATACTGCTCTACACGTTTGGTGCAGTAAAATGGAAAGTCGATGAGCTGAAGCAACTTGACCGAATCACACTCAAGATGATGACAATTCATAGAAGTCTTCATCCTAGATCTTCCGTATTTCGAATATATCTCCCTCGAGATAAAGGGGGCAGAGGCTTGCTAAGTTTAGAGTGTCTTCATCGAAGAACGGTTCTGGTTACAGCCTGCTCAGTTCTAAATAGCACAGATTCCCATCGCACATTAACATGAAGTCGTCAATGCTGCGGCGTTTCTATACCGTGCCGTAGATAGGGCCGCAGAGGAGCTTGGCCTCCCATTTGATACCAGCGACACTACACATGGCTAAGCATCACTAACACATTAGGTGCTTAAAAGTCGTATACAGGAAGCAGAACATACGCTTCTACTAAGAGAGCGTTCTGACGAACCCCTTCATGGTAAATTCTACGGCATCATACGTAGAGAAGAGCTCTCGATGTGTCTGTCCAACATGTTTCCCAAGTCTGCTGGATTGAGATCAGAGACTAAGGGATTTCTTTTTGCCCATAAAGACGGCGTTATAGACACCTTAGTTTACCCCAAGCGCATAATGAATGAACCTGTAAGCGATACCAACTGCCGAGCGTGCAAGCAAGAGTCAGAAACCCTTGGAAATGTTCTCAGTGGATGCTCAAAATATGCATGTTACGGGTACGTAGAGAGACATAATGCGGCTCGAAAAGTTTGATATTACCATCTTAGGCACTTCTATGGTGTTGATCTATTGCCCGTCTTGCCATACGCCCAGGGGGAACTCTAGTCCGTTGTGGAGAATGATCAGTGTAAGAGCTACTGGAATTTCTCATTCTCCATCACTCAACGTATCAGTGCTACGAAGCCTGATATTGTCGTCCAAGATCTGAAGAACAAGATCCCTTACGCGATTGAATTCTCGGCACCAGCCGATGGTAATATCGCGGCAAAGGAGGCAGAAAAACGGGTGAAATATCAAGCCCTTCTTTTCGAGCTGAGCAGGCTGTACCAAGGCTACAAAGATCATCTTGTAGTTCCCATAATCGGCTGCCTTGGAGGTGTGAAAGCTTCATTTATCAGCCAACTCAACAAGATTTCGGCTTGGCAGCGTCAGGCTCATTCCATCGCGAACGGGATGCAAAAGGCTGTTCCTCTGGGATCACTTTATCTGGTCCGTCAATACTGTTCCTCATAACATTCTACAAAGGTTGGTAGCTCTAAAAAAGTATCCAGAGGTGAAACCTTTATCTCCAACTGTCCCGTCTGCCGCGTGAGGTCATCCGCGGCTAGAGACCTGATTCCAAGGAGCAGTGTTGCTTGTTGTTATTTCGCGTAAATTTCCCGCTCTTGCTTACCTTCTAGGACAGAAGGAGCAGAAGCAGATGACGTACACGTTTCAGTTGCGTCGGGATTGGTTGCTTTAAGGAAGCATGATCTTAGCTTCCGGAGCCTACAACTTCTCACATAAATTACCATGTATTATCATTAATTATTACAAATTATTAACCATCAATTGTTAATTAACAAATAATTATTATTATCAATAATAATAACTATAATTATCTTATAGTAGTCACTGGAAATGACACTAGGACTGCAGGTATTAAAAATACATCTTCCCGAGGAAGTTTGGTCAAGAACTATAACTTATGATACCCGGATGATGTTTTAAAGGACTCGTACGGAAAATTAATGTTTATAGTTCAGGTATTAACAACACATTTTTCACGAGGAAGTTTGGTTAGGAACTAAAATTTAAGATACCTGGATGATTTTATAAAGGCCTGGCTGTACTAAAACTTAATCTTGATAGTTCAGGTATTCAACAAGCATCTTCCCCGACGAAATTTTGTTTGGCACTGAAATTTAAGATACCCGGGTGATTCTAATAAGGTGTTATTGTACTAAAAATCAGTTCTGGTAGACCAGGTATTGAAAGTACCGGAAATCATCCAGTTATTTCAACTTTTAGTTCCTCACCCAAATTCCTCGTAGAAGATCTTTTTCTAATAGCTGGACTACTCGGATTACTTTTCAGTACGAAGAGACCTTCATAAAGTCATCCATATATCTTAGATTTTATTTCCTAACTAAACTAACCCGGGGAAGATGTATTTTTGATACCTGAACTAACAAGATTAATTTTTAGTACGAAGAGTTCCGGTAAAAATAAGGCTCGCATTCGAAGGTATCAAAAATATCAATACCTACGAATGCCATTTCTGTCCTTTTTTGAATCACCGATCAGGTAGTGAAAATATTTATATGCTACTCCCTTTCGAAGCCTATCGGAGCTATCCAACGTAACCTTTAGAAGCATAAAATTGGCAAAATCTAGTAGGGTTGTGCATAAGGGGCGCAGTCTCATGGAGGATATGGAGGTAGATTAGTAGAATAGTGGAATGGTTTTCACAACTGAGGTAATTGCACAAACTCTAGCAATCACATAATTGGCCACAATTATTCCACTATTCTACTTATCTACGTCCATGTGATTGCGCCCTAACAATACATCACTTTATCACAAAACTTTAGCTTTATTCAAATATGATCAATTAAAAATATATAAAATCATGATAAACAATTTAAAAAAAAATAGTTTTCATCACAGCTACTCTTGTGGCAATCCATCTTGACAACGTAAGATGACTACACTGAGAAACTTTAGGTTAGAAAAAAAACGGATAGCAAATGGGGGCAAAATGCTTAAATTTCGATATTTTAATACATAAATAATAAGTTATACTATTTTTATAAGAAGATTTCCTATTTGGTAATAGCAATTCTTACTATTTTCTGTAGTAAAATCCGATGTAGGAAAAATTAGTAGAGAAATTAATAAATTGTACAAAAAAAATAAAAGTAATAAGTATTTTAAATAACATAATATACTGAATATGTAGAAGAATTTACTATTGTCTGTAGGAACACGATGTCTATTATTACCGAGCGCGGCCGAGTGCATCCGACGTGTGTCAGTCGCCGATCATATTTTTAGGTTGCGAAAATGACATCTAATTTATGTTTCAATGCAAAATACGCAAAAAAACGTAATTTAAACAAATATATTTACTTATTTTAATTACATTAAAAATTTTTTTGGTTCAAATTATAAAAATATCATGAATATTAATCAATTAAGGATTAAATGAATTAGAACCAATAAACTTTCTATCATTTAGGTCATATGGAAGTTTTCATTCTGAATCCCACAATGTCTTATAGGTAGATGGATCATCGCCCGACTGCTGTCCCGGAGACGCGTGTTCGATTCCCGCCAGCCTTCGTTTTCTTCTATCCCGATTTTTCTGTTTCAGCTTTATAATATAAAGTACTATCTTTTAAGAATATATACATATATGTAATTTCTAATGTTGTCAATTCTTAATTTAAATAAATGTGAATTATGCGTTAAATGTAGAACATGTGTGTAGAGGTAGGCTTGTGTGAAAGTTAGCAACATGTATTTATTTTTTTCACTATTCCCACTGTAGCATATTTTGCTAACCAGTTAGTAATTCGGTGCGCACGGTCCCTGCGCATCATTTTACTACAGCACTTTGTAAATAATGTTATCTTCTACAGATATTAATCCAACAAATTTACTATTTTCTCCTACCAAAATTAGTAAATAGTGCAGACTTGCAGTTTTACTACAGAGGTTAATAAATACTTCAAATGTCTTTTACAATAAATGCAATAGTTTTAACTTTTATTCCAGTATATTTTATAATTCTTTAAGTAGCTACGAGTTACTATTGAGGTTAGTAAATATTATTAAAATTTGCTTTTTGCCTTTCATTGCAAAGTTCAGATAGTGAAATCTAGTGTGATTTTTAACAAGGAATACAAACAAGGGTTTCTCAGTGTATAATACTTTGTTATTAAATGCTTTCAACCTCACTATTATTAAAAAAATTGTAAATATAGGAACAGCGAAGTGTGCAAGTTAAAAAGGGATTGAAAATTTTCCATTTGATGGTCGATTTGAGGTAACCAAATGTATGCAGAAAAATGTTGTTGCCACTGAGTACAGAAAGGGATTCAGTTTAAAAGATAACTTCTACTTCTATGGGGATTCAAAACGCGAGGACAAAAACGTTACTGAAAAGGATTCAGTAATTGTCACGTCACCATTGAACAGGAAATTTTCGAATACTTTTCAATGCAAGCCTATTTATCGGAAAATCAATAAAAGGACCGAATATTAAAATGACAAAATAATAAAACGATAAAACAATTTAAAAAATTACTAAATGACAAAATGACACAATGACACATTGACAAAATAACAAAATGACCAAATGAAAAAATGACGGAATGACAAAACAATATGACGAAATGAAAAATTGGCAAAATGACAAATCAGTGAGCCGACAAAATGGCAGAATGACAGGATGCAAAGCGGCAAAATGGCAAAATGAGAAAATGACAAATCAACAAAACGACAGAATGATAAAATGACAAGATGACAAAGTAACAAAATGACACGTCGACAAAATTACGAAACTAGATCTAAATTTATATAAATGAAATATGTGAGATAGATCAGTATAGTTTCGCATGCATCTATCCTGTACATTTGTTGTGTTAACAACTTTTGTCTTTTAATTTTTTTCGTGACTTGTCTCGTTTGTCCAAAAATATAATTTTGTTATTTTTAATGTTTTTTTTACAAATAAAGGAAAAACTGCATGTCTCATTGAAAAGTGATTGATCACAAATTTGTAGATCTTTTTTTGTTACATAATTTTTGTTTCTTGATATTTTTTCATATCTAGCATTGCTTGACCGAAAAATGGAATGTTTGATGTTTAATTATTTTTTGTGCGATCAAAATTACAATTTTTGATTTTACAAGAAAATTCGAAAAGTTCTCATGATAATCTTTCTTGCTTTCAAAAATCCACTTTTTTTTCTCTTGATTTATTCTCATATCGTGCGTTGCTTGGCTTAAAATTTTCATTTTCGTTTTTTTTTTTTTTTTAATTCTGCAAATGCTGTAACTCTGATAATTTTTCTTTTATCAAACAAATTCATGAGGATAAATTATTCTACTTTCGTAGTAATAAAAATAACCGTACATAGAATTTTTAAATCTGGAAAAAAATGTTCTCAATAATTTTGAAAATGTTCTAACTTTTTGAATTTTTATCCGTTGTAGCGGGCTAACGAAGTCGTTCTTTCTTTTTATTCCCTCAAATTGTCAAAGCTCAATCCCATCTGATTCGTCTTTCCAACGTTACTGTGCCTACAGGATACAGACACACCTTCGTAAAAAGTCGTTTTCTCTGATTCAGGGGTTCTCAAAACGTGGAGATTTGTTGAAAACCGACTAAGTCAAATTTTACACAAAACTGCAATACTTTCTCATTAGGATGAGAATGTAATTGAGTCGCCTTTTAGCCTTTGCGAAATTAGTCTTCTTAAAGACATTCTGTAGGATTAGGAGTACATTAGGACTTTATAATGCCTGACCAAGAGATGTCATTTGCAAGAGTCATATTATAAAGATACTTGGTTCCCGATTAGACAGCCAAAATATTCAGATTCCAATCCCTTTCGAAGCCGATCAGAGCTGTCAAACGTAACCTGAAATAAATTTAAAACAGTATTTTCCTTTAACGCATTAGAAGGCGCTTCAAAAGCATAACATTTTCAGAATTTAGTAGGATGGTGTGTAACGATACATCACCTCAGGCACGGACTGGCCGTCTGGAATTTGGGAGATTTCCCGGTGGGCCGCGAGCCTGGAGGGCCGCTGAGGTCATATCTAGGGTCGTCTTTAGTACAGGGTCCAGTAGGACCATGGTCCCAGGGCCCTCACCTCGATAAGCTTTTTTTTTTTTTTTAGAAGCCACTTCGGAAAAGGGCCGCTTAGATACAAAATGCCAGGGCCGCATTGATGTCCCAGTTCGTCCCTGCATCACCTTACCACAATACTCTAGCTTTAATCAAATGTGATGAATTAAAAAAATATACATAAAATCATGATGAACAATTTTAAAAAATTAGCTTTCATCACAGCTGCCCGTTTAGTAATCAATGTTGTCAACGTAAAATGACTTATACTGTGTTTCTAAATGTTCTTAACCTCATGATGATTCAAAAAACAGTATATAAGAACAACGAAATGTACTGGGAATGTTCTATTTCATGGTCGGTTTGGGGTATTCAAAAGTATTCAGAAAAATATTGTCGCCGCTGGGTACAGAAAGGTATTCAGCTTAAGAGATAACTTCTACTGCTATAGGGATTCAAAACGCAAGGACAAAAACGGTATCGTGAAGGATTCAGTAAATATCACGTCATCATCGAACAACAAATTTTCGAATACTTTTTAATGCAAGCCTTCTTACTGGGAATTAAAGGTTCAATATATTAGTATATAATAATTTCTGTCTATTGAAATATAATATAAGCATCTGTTTAAAAAAATATGTTTTCAATGTGCCGTCCTTACACGGAGAAAAAAATCCGGGGTTTAGCGCAAGAGAGTTCAAGGCGCTAACGCATGGACTATTCAACAGGCGCATATCGCAGGCGTCTATTGTTTTATTTCCAAGAGCTTCCACGGACTTTCTCGGTGAGTCTCCTTGCGATTTGCTTTTAGACCATGCCGTCTGCCTGTTGACACGTTCGCACCACTAAATGTTCGCAAGTAGACTCACCGAGAAAGTCCGTTTAGGCTCTTGGAAATTTTGCTCGCACTTTTAGAATTAATGCGTGACAAATGTTCACGCGCTAATCCCTACATTTTTCTCTCCGTGTACTGTGTGATTTAAAAACTTAAAAAATAGAAATAAATGTGTTTTTGTTTAGTATCATTTGAGAACACAATGATGAGTGGACATGTATTATTTTCCATTTGATTATTATTTACTCAATTTTATAAATCTAAAAACATGAAATAATCCAAATACATTAAGTCAACCTATTTTTATTGTGGCATTTTTTGTGGCGTCTATACACATTGAAATGGAAGGATAAATCACAGATTGAAACATGCGTGCGTTGAGTTAAATATAGTATTATTATAAGTCTATATACTATGAAAATGTTATGAAATTTCATAGTTCAATAAGGGAAATAGAAAATTCAAATATTTTCTAGTTGAAACTTGCAATGATCTAAGTTTTCCGCAATATTTTCTAAGAGAAATCATACTGTGCGCTTAATTCTCAAGTGTTTATTTATTACATGCTACTCGTTATTTACTTCTTTATCTTTTTTTATTCTTGCAATAATTTATGATAGGTATACAGTTTATTATAGTATAAGAAAAAGTAGTTTTTACTTTCTTCAGAAATATATTATAAGAGTATCAGTTATTATAAATAAAAAATATAGGGCCCGCCATTTGTTAATTTGATAGCTTTCATATTGAATTTCTTTCTCTTCTTTCAGATTGTTATGAAATTTGAAGAAATACTTCTTACAAAAATGAAATATTGCCTGTAAAAATATCTGCGAAGTATTTCATTATAATATAACAAGCATATCGAGGTTGAGTTAAGTTGTATATAATATTCACTTGAGTTTGACTACCCTAGTAAAAATGACAGGTATCAATAGAAGCCGTTTAGAAAACGTATAGGATGCAGACGGAATCTTATATGGTCCTAACTGGTTTCTAATAGGATTCTTGTTTAAAAATGGTTTCTAACCGGTCTTATTCGGTACTTATGTTCTTTTGTTAAATTTTTCTAACAGGATCTACGTGGATACAATAAGGTATTCTTTCACTTGACATATTATTAAGTACAAAATTGTTTTTCTAACAGGTTCTATTAGGTATTTTATTGGACTTTCGGAACAAAATCACCCGGATTAAAATTCGAAGCGATGTGTTTTGAGCGCGGATCTATAAGGCACCTAAAGGTACCTATTGGTATCTGCTTTATTCCAAATGCTACTAGTACGAAATTGCTTCCCTAACAGGTTCTATCAGGTATTTTATTGGACCTTTGGAATTAAATTATTTGGATTAAAATTCGAAGTGACGTGTTTTGAACGGCTCTAATAGGTCCCTATTGGGATCTGATTTATTCGAAATAGAAGTACGAAACTGCTTCCCTAACAGGTCCTATTAGGTATTTTATTGGACCTTGGGAATGAAATTATTCGTAAAAACATTCAATGTGATGTGTTCTAAACGGCTCTAATAGGCACCTATTGGGATCAGCTTTATTCGAAGTGCTCGTAGTACGAAATCGCTGCCCTGGCAGGTTCTTTCAGATATTTGAGTGGGATGTTGTAATCGAATTAATATGATTAAAATTTGAAGATATGTCTTTTAAGCGGATCTATTAGGTGCCTATTAGGACCTGCTTTGTTCCAAGTGCTACAAGTACGATATTGCTTCCCTAACTGGTTCTATTAATTACTTTAGTGGCATGTTGAAATCAATAATTGGATTAAAATTCGAAGTGATGTGTTTTAAGTGGCTCTATTAGGAATCTATTGGGATCTGCTTCATTGGATCCACTTGAATTTCTATATGGTTCTAAATGGTTCTGAACAGTTTTTTATTTCAATTTGGATTCTAACCGGTTGTATTCGGTATTTATTCTACTATTGGGACGAAAATTGGAATTGAAACAATCTTTCTATGTGGCTCTATTAGGCTTTCGAAAACAAATATTCTTTGTGCTATATTTTTCTAATAGGTTCTAATCGGGAACAATGAGGAATTCATTTACTCTAAATGTTACAAAATACAAACTTGCTTCTCTAATAGACTGTAATAGGATTATTACCGGCTAATCGGAATTATATTAATTGGATTAAAATTCAAAGTGCAACCTTCGAGGTGGTTCTATCAGGTATCTATTAGGTTGTATTTTATGGGAAGTTGCAAAATTACAAAATTGCTTCTCTAATAGGCTTTATTAGGATCGTTAGTGGATAATCGGAATTAAATTAATTCGATTAAAATTTAAAGTTTCTGGATAGATAATAATATATTTTCAAACACAAGTTTTCTTACAATGTACATTGTGCAAAATGAAATGAACATTGAAATAAGTTATAACTTGTAGCCAATGTGCTTCCATAATTTATACATATTTGCAATTATTAATTAGGAGTTGTTTAAACTAACTAATTGAACTAAAGCTCAAGTTAAAAAGTACTATAAAAGAATTAGATTAATCGAAAACTTTAAATTTTATGGAGGTTTTTATATAGCAGAAAATGTTTGTTTTCACTAAGGGGTCGTTCATATATTACGTAAGCCGTTCTTCTTTTGTTTATATCGTTGTGTCCTTCTCAACTTCGCAGCGATTTTGTTCTCGTCTCTATTTAAACAAAAGAAAAACGGCTTACGTAATATATGAACGACCCCTAAGGTTATTGAAATGTGTTTTAACTGTACTGTTCTTTTTTTATCAGTTGTAGATGGTTTTTGAACGGCTTAAATCCATAAGGAAAAAAAACTGTTGAGCCCTTTGTGAAATAATTGAAATTCAATTATTTCTTTTACATATTTTTAATTGTTGTGTTGGAAAAGTTATTCCAAATTTAAAACTGATATGAGTATAAAAGTATAATGAAAGAATTGGATAAATTGAAAACTGTGCGTTTCATGGAAGTTTTTGTATAGAATAAAATTATCCTTTTGTCATTGAGTTTATTGAAGCATTTTTGTACTTGATTTTCTTTATTACTTTCGAATCGTTTAAAACGTTTTGAATATTCAAAGACTAAAAGTATTGAGTCCTTTCTGAAATAAGTGAAATTCGGCCTTGCATCATTCCGCAATGCTATGTGGAACTGAAATGGTTACTGTGTGATATCTCGGAGAAAAAGATCGTTTCTGGATGATCAGAAATGGAAATGGAAGATAAAAAGGAATACTAAGCGGTGGCGTTAGCAGTTTTTAAGGACAAAAATTGCTGATCGTGTTATATACATAGCCTCAAATATGGCTAAAAATAGCCATTTTTGCACATTCAGGTAAGGATATCTTAAAAACCTGACGTATCCCCACTAAAAAAAAAGTCAGAAATCGTCACAAATTGTCAGAAGTTCTGACGATTCCTGAACATCCTGAAAAATTTCTGACGAGTCTGGCGATTTCTGAAGATATGCTAATTCACATCCCATCAGGTTGCTCATCGGCTAGGACCACAGTTAGGCAACCCAAAAGGATTAAAAATTGAAAATAATTTTTTTTCTCAATGTTGCATATACACATTCAAAAGTTAGAAATTCAGAATCTACGGGTTTCGACGATTTCAGATACCTAAAATGTTTTCTAAAAAATTTAAAATTAGATTAAATATAATGTATCTTGTAAAGACAAGGAGATACGTCTCAAAACGGACAAAATTTTCAGATATACCTTCAGAGTCATTGAATATATAATCATTATTAATTAATTATAAGTAAAAAGAGAATATGCATACATAAATATAAATAAATAATATAAATAACCTGGGAAATATAAAAGGGATTAGGTTTTATGTCATTCCTTTCTTGGACCCTTAATAAAAGGATTATCCTTCGAACCCAAGCTCTGACGATTTCTGAACATTTCTCACGAATTCTGACTTTTCCTGACGATTTCTGTCGAGAAACGTAACAAAAGTGGTCAGAAATGGTCAGAAGTCCTGATTTTTTTTCTGATGATTCCTGTCTTTTTTTTAGTAGGGATAGAAAAAATTTGCATAACGGATTCGGTTTTAGGATACCGAAATCCTTCAGCCTGTGTTATTGTTTAAGAACTGTTATTTCGCATTGAAAACTGAGTAAGAAAGTATCATAAAATAATTGGATAAATTGAAAACTGTCCGTTTTATGGAGATTTTTGTATTATAGAAAATCGCTTTCTGTCTCCAAGGTTATTAGAGAATTTTTGCACTTGACTTTTCTTCCTTGCTTATTACCTTTGGATAGTTTATAAGCTTTTCAAATATTTAAAGAAAAAAGACTATCGATCCGTATTTGAAATAAATAAAATTTAATTTTAAATTCATTCTAAATAAATTTTTTGTATTAAAGTCTCTCGAAAATTTTCAATTTGCCTTAGAACTACCCATTGGCCATCAGAAATACGTTTTCTTTAAAGAAACATTGAGTTAAAAAATACTTAGCCGAGATTTTGTAACCAAGATCCAAGTGCATCGATAGCGAAATGAGTTAGAGCACGCGGTAGAATACACAAGTTTAGGTAGTATAAGTAGGGTTCGAATCCTCAGGGAGTTAGATTTTTCAAAGCGTTGAAGCGTGCGACTATATGTGTAAGCGACTGTATTGACGAATTGTGTACTTAACAACTATAAAAAATTAAGATTATATAACAATAAGTTAGGATATAACTTTTTTTTCGTTCAGAAATCGTACCTAATAAGATCCAATTAGAAAGTTCACAATTACCTAATAGAACACCACATAGAACCAGGAACAACACCCACTTTCGAAAGTAATAGGACCTGATAGAAACCACATCCTCTTACGTTTCTATTTGGCTGCTAGTAGACATTTTCCTAGGAAATACAAACGACATCAGAATCTAATAAGATCCCATTAGAAAGTTTAAAATTACCAAATATGAACCACACAGAAACCGTATTCAAATCCAATTAGGTTCCACTTACGTTCTGCTTAGAAACCAATAGCTAACACGGCACGAGTGCCGAATAAAGACACATTAGATCCTAAAAAGATCCAATTAGAAAGTTCACAATTACCTAATAGAACAACACATAGAACCAGGAACAAAACCCACTTTCGAAAGTAATAGGACCTGATAGAAGCCACATCCTATTAGGTTTCTATTTGGATTCTAATAGGCATTTTTACTAGGGTAGAATAATAACGAAGGTCCTAAAAACGTCGTAAAATGTTGTGCCCACTGGGCAATTACCATTCCCTGCTTGCATTATTGGGGAAACCTATTACAATTGAATAGCTTATATATTAAAGCACTTACATTATTATATCAAAAGCATATAGATCAGTTTTGAATTTATATTTAATAATTGAGAAAGATTTTTTCATTAAAAAGTGACATCAATGTAAGGTAATCTTTTCAATGTACAAAAAATAATTTCTTAAACTAGGCCGTAATAAACTGTAACTAAAAATGCAGAAACTTATACTACGAAAGCAGTCATTTTAGATTCAGCAATCTAAGTAGAACACAGAATACTCATCACTAAGTAAAAAGAGTGAGTTAACACATGAAGTTAGCTGATAAGCCTTTTTATTCGCCATCTGATTGGCTGTCGAGTCACGCGAACGTTAATACCACTCATAGCCAGCGAAATTCAAAGTGTCATTCGTTTCGTTCTTTGTTACTATTTACTTAGTGACACAGAATTTTCCATTGTTAATCATAAAAAAACTCTGATTTCTTATGTTTCCAATTTTATTTCTAAAATATTATACATCAGACTCAGGTACCTTTCACACGATTTCAGATCAGTAGATTGCATGCAGAAAGTCCACAAGAGTGTAAGAGATGGAGAACAGTCTGTCCTTTTCGTTTCTGTGGGTAATCTACATGCAATTTGCTGATCTGCAATCGTGTGAAAGAGCCCTTAATAATAAGTAATTCAAAATCATTTGTCATGCGTATTTAACTTAGGGTGAGTGAGTGACATGGTTATGTTCTTTTCCCTAATTGATCGTGATTTTCCCTGGAGATTGGTGATTGGTCGTTCTTTTTGGCGCTCAGTAATTGGTCAAAAGCGAAAACTATCACGTGATCATCAGGAATTTCATCTGTCGGACGACAGGCGATCGCGAAATGGCGCCCGGTGAAATACATGGTGTGCGGTCTCCTTGTTATAATAAAAGTTTATTTATATTTAAAATAATTTTATTCCAACTTCATAATTTCCAAAATGTTTATGATGTTGTGAGATAATGATTTGAATTCAATCTCGAACGTTATACGTAAATGTGTTTTAAGTTTTTATGAATTCGTTAAAAATATTAAAAATAATTCAAATTCTTAGAAACATATAAGATGGACATTATTTTGATGTTTCAATGCAAATAATATCGTTGATTGATTTTTATGTCATGAACTGATGAATTAACTATTATTAACTATTGACTGATTCATTTTTTTCAAAGAAGTGAATTAGATAAAAATTAATTCAATTTTAAAAATTATACGTGCATATATTTTAATTTCTACTGGTATTACTTTGAAAGTTTAATAATCATTGAAATTTTCAGATAAATATTAAATACAAGTTATTCTAATATTTCAATGAAAATAACTGATTAATTAAGAATTAGCTGAATAATTTTGTTCACAATATCAAATTACATAAAGATTGAAATTTAATATTCTTTAATTAAGTAACATAAATTGATTATTCACTTTGAGATTATGTAATTAAATATTGACTATAATTTGAATAATAAAAGTTTATTTATACTTAAAATAGCCCTATTCCAATTACATAAATTTCCAATTGTTTCCGAGGTAGCCAAATGAGTATCTGGATTCAATTTTCAAAATTATATGTACATGTGCTTTCATTTTTCCTGAAATTATTATAAATATTCCCTTTGGCTAAGAATTTAGGCAAATCTTTAGGCATTGAAATACACATCACCGTTATATTCATTTGAACAACAATAATTATTAAATTAATTCAAATTTCCATGCAATATGAAGTAACAATCATTTGAATGTTTGCATGAAAATAATTATTTGATACTTTCCATGTTCCAAACTGATTAATTAATTATTAGCTGACTTTTTTTCACAATATTGAATTTAATAAATACTTAATTTTAATTACATAACATAAATTGATTACTCACTTCAAGTTTATGTATTTGAATATTGGCTATCATTTTTATAATAAACGTTTTTTTGAATACCTTCATTATAATTATATAATTTTTTTAAATGTTCGCGATATGGTCTGAAATGATTGTCTGAATTCAATTTTCAAAATTACATGTACATATGTTTTGATTTTTTATAAAATTTTTGTAAAAGGTTATTGATCATTTAAGTTTTAAGTGATATAATTACAGATTTCGAAAATATGAATTTAAAATTAATTCAATATTCAACCGAAAATATTTGGGTAATGCTTTTTATGGTTTTGAATGATCGATTAATTATTGATTCTTTCAGAACTTAAATTTTCTGGAATTTATTCAAAAGATTATTAAGAAATCGAAACATTCAGAAATTAAAGTTGAAATTTAGAAAAATATACAGTATAAATAATTTGATTATTTCGATGTAAATAACTACTTGAGGGTTTTTATGTTGTAAACTGCTTAATTAATTATTAGCTGATTTTTTTACCATAATATTGAATTACATAAAGATTTAATTTAAATGGTTTTAAATTCAGAAACATAAATTGACCAATTACTTTCAGGTCATGTAATTGAATACTGGATATAATTTGCATGATAAAAGTTTATTTAAATTTGATATACCAATAATTAAATTATTTTTGGAATGATTCTGATGTTGTGATACGAGTGTCTGCAGTCAATTTTCAAAATTATACATGAATACGTCTTTATTTTTTCTGAAATTAGTATGGAAGGTTACTGACATATTAAATTTTAAGGAATAATAGTGATGTTTTTAAAATGTAGAATGAAAATTATCCCAATGTTTGAATGAAAATTATAGTTGAATGTTTTTTATGTTACGAACAGATTGATTAATTATTAGCTTATTTTTTTTAACAATTTTAAATTACATGACGATTGCATTTTAATTGCTTTTGATTATGTATAGCATAAACTGATTATTTGATTTAAGGTTATGTAATTGACTATATGAAAGTTTGTTAATATCTAAACTACCTCTATTGCAATTATATATATATTTTTAATTTTGCGATGTTGTGAAATGAGTATCTGAATTTTCATTCCAAAATTATGTGCACATGTCTTTTAATTTTCTCTGGAATAGTTTAAAGGGTTATTAATAATTCAAATTTTCAGAAAAATATGAAGTAAAAATTATTTGAATGATTCAATAAAAATGATTCTCCAATGCTTTCATTGTTATAAAATTATTAATTCATTATTGGCTAATTGATTTTGTTACAAAATTAAATAACATAAATATTTAATTTCAATTTTTCTATATCAAGTAACATAAATCAATTATTCACTTCGAGGTGATGTGATTGAATATTGGATATAATTAGTATAATAAAGGTTCATTTCTTCAAACCTATATCTCTATTACAATGATGTAATTTCTTATAATATTTATGATGTTTAAAAGGTTATTGATGAGTGAAATTTTCAGAAAAATATAAAATCAACATTATTTGAATGAGGCATGGAGGAGTGGCACTTAATATATCTCTGAGATAACCACAAAAAAAGAGAGGCATGTAACTTTATACAATTTTCAAAATTATATGTGGATATACATATTTTAATTATTAATTATTTAAATGTTATAATATGATAATTATTCAATGATTCAGCGATGTTTCTTCATTCGCAGATTTCCAAAAATGGACGTGAAATTAGGATTTGAATTCAATTTTCAAAATGACATCTGCATATTTTTTAATTATTTAGCAATGTATCCTAACACGCTCTTCTTTTTCTATAAAAATTTATTTCAATATTCCAGTGCAAATACATGTTCAATGATTTTTATATTGAGAACAGAGATTCGGATCAGAATAGGATTTTTTTTTAAATTATAGGTAAATTGATGCTCATATTCGAAAACATATCCCCGATAGTGCCCGCAGATGTCATTGTACAAAAATTATGTTTTTTCTTTCCAAAATATTGAATTACATGACTTGCACTCGAAATCTTCAAATTATATCTCGACATTTACTATTATAAATAGTAATAGTAAATTCTACGTTACATGGATTCACTGAATACATTCTTTGAGAATATAATTTCAGCAAGAATTTGATTGGTCAAGAAATTTGAACAAATAAATAGTGATTCGAAAATTGAGTGAAGGAAATAACCCAAAAAGTGAGCGCGCGCTTGCGCGCGCACGTAATAGTCTAGTTAAAATTGAATTTACAAACGGTATGAGTCCTTTGCATTTTGTAGATTATATATTGCAATCTTTTTCACAAAGCTCTCATCTCTTCAGCCAAATCGTGCTTATTGATAACATTCTGATAAAGATATTTAAACCTTCTGCTTAAATCTCGAATCGAATTGTATTATTCAAACCGGATATTTTCTGAAAACTCGTTTCGTTACCAAATTCCGAAGTGAAAACTGAGTTTTTTACGAAAAAAAGTAAATAAATATCGTTTGATAATTAAATATCGGGTAATGTTTTCAAACCAAGTACAAAGAATATGAATTTTTTACTGCAGTCTATAATGGAGATGCTAAACTAACGAATGATTAAAATTTTACTGAAAGTTGGGATATTGACTTAATTCAGTTGAGTTAGAAGCTTAACACAAAAATCTTAGCTGTACAATTCCAAATATGAAGGAACCCAGTGGGCACAAAATTTGACGACGTCTTTACGACATTGTTACGAGATCTTCAGGACGACTTTAAGACATCCTATGTCCATGTCGTTGATATGTCTCTACGATGTCGAAAAGACCTCGTCAGATCGTACGACGTCTTTACGATATCGTAAAGACATCTTAACGACATGGAGATAGGATGCCGTAAAGTTGTCAGAAAGAAGACTTAACGATGTCTTAAAGACATCTTCAAATTGTATGCCCACTGGGAATAGATTGAAATAAGTCCCATATACGTTATAGGTAGGACCGGATAAAATTTACACAAAAAAATTGGAGGTAAAGTTAGATTAAGGTTAGAATTCTATCCGGATTCCAGCCGGAATTTGAAAAAGAGGATTGTTCGTACTTTAAACAGTGGAAATGGTACAGTGATAATTTTTTTCGTTTTCTTTACAAAAATGATTCTTTGGGACTTTTCTCTCAATGATACGTCACGTTTTTGTTGTAGATTGATTTCGTCATATACACTCGCTTTCCGAAGTGTTTTTGAAATATTTTTCTTCTAATCCAGCAATGGATTTTTCTTGAAGTGGAGTTAGAGTAGTGCAGGTACGAGATGAACTTTGATAACGACTTTGCGAATTTCCCCACAGAATTTTGCTACCTTTGCAGCCAAATCTTTTAAGAAGTAGACGCTTAATTTTTTCTTTCCACACAAAAATGATGAATATTATAAGACCTTGTAGTGTATTAGCGATATCCGTAATGTAAAAAACAAAACTTGGTTTGTCATCAAGGAGCCAAGATATTATTTCCATGGACCAATTGATACCCATTACGATGAACAGTTTGAGGTAGAGATTAAACCTGTAAGAAAAAGAGTGCTTTAATAAAAATTATCATCGAAAAGTTACATTTTTAGATATTTTCAATTTCTCGATAAATGTACACCTAATAATTCGGTATCGGTCA
Organism: Andricus quercusramuli; assembly: GCA_932178445.1. Taxonomy (NCBI): domain Eukaryota; kingdom Metazoa; phylum Arthropoda; class Insecta; order Hymenoptera; family Cynipidae; genus Andricus; species Andricus quercusramuli. The sequence goes on from CAKNXH010058937.1 coordinate 24,330, forward strand.
CTCACCAAGTACAAAATATGAGATATAGTTAAATCTAGAAAAATCATTACAGTATGCTCCAACCCATTTGATACTCTTTTGTGAGTTTGTGAGTTCATCTCCCTCATCGGCCCTCAGAGCCATGGAGGGTTCACAGATCAACAAAATAAATCGAAAAATGTTTTGGAGCACATAGTTTAAAAAATGAAATCAATAATTATTTATTCAGTCTAGCTAAAGATTTGTTTTCTAGCATTTTTCTCTATTCCCTGCCCGGTGAGCCTGAACCAAATTCAACCTGAAGGTCCTCGCATTCGTCGCACCGGCTTTCTGTAGAATAAAACTTCTTGAACAGATGTAACAGATGTATTTTCAGCACAAAATTAGGATCATCTCTTTTTTTATTAATGTAAAAATTCTACGTAGAGAGCATTATTATTGGTCAAAAAGGTAGTAAACAATTATAATGAAATATTTTCTTAATTAAACACCTGTTTTTCTATGAAGATATACATGTTTTCCAAAACGCCTTTTTAGGAAATAGCTTAGTTAGTTAAACTTTCTTGCATTCAAAGGTTTTTCACACATTCTAACTAGTTGGTAGCCTTAGAGAGTATTTCGCGTATAAAATCAAAACAATCGGTGGGGTCCATTTTTCATAAATCACGTTTTTGGATTTTTTTTCAAACTTACCAGCGAAGTGAGCCGCACGCGATGAGAATGTGCTCGCGCGTCAGGCAGGTTTTTGTTTTGGATTGAAAGGTTTTTTTTTTTTTACGAAATTCTTTGAATCTGAAACCATTTTTTTCTTATTTGTGAAGAACGATGTGCATAGAACGTGATCTGATATTCGCGGACAGTTCAAGAATGTTACGTTGAACAGTGATCGCCGAGTGTCAAGTACGAAAGCATCTTGACCCAGATAACACAAAATATTTGGTGTAGATTTCCTTAAACTGCCAAAGCAAGGTTCGTTCAACCAAGAAAATGTATTCTGGTCGGCCGCGGCCATTCCGCGGCTAACCGTTGACCGTTCCAGTCACTAACACCACCTCTCCGCTCGCTTCGATAGAACTTCGTTAGATTCCCGCTCATGCAGGCACGTCTGTTTATACCGCGATCCTGATTGGTCCAGTCGAAATATTTCATAACTAAAAATACATAATTAAAAAAAAGGTTAAACAACCACCGCAGGGTCCCACTGAGAGCAACTGCCATCTAAAAAAAATGACACCGTCTCCCAGTAGAACCGCGGTAAATCACATTTATGGCCACGTCTCACAACCGTAAGATGGGTGGTCATAGGGCACGATGAAATCATAACGACAGGCCGGCGAAACCCTCGTGTATCTTGAGGACACAGAGCGACCCAAGGATGACAGCTTTCTGCATCCATCTCGTAAGTTCTTCACCATATTTTTGGCAAGCGGGTATGGTTTTAAAGTTACGAACCAGTGATAGTTTCACACCTCCGAGAGCACCTATCACAAGGACAATTACCTGTATCAAATATTTTGGGTACAGTCGTTGTAGCTCTCTTTTAAGGTCTTGATACCTCTCCTCCTTTTCATTGTCCTTGGCCTGAGCATTCTTAGGGCCGCATTATGTCTATAGATATACGTCGTTCCTGCATGGGTTGGACATCCCGATGGTATGTGTTCTAGGTACTCAGCGTGTGCATGACACGCTCTGCACCTATCACTGGGAACCTCTTGACATAAAATGCGGTCACGGTATGCTAAGGTAGAAATTACACTGTCCTGGCATGAAAAAATAAAACCCTCTGTATCTGAATTAAGCCCTGATGATCTGAGGAAAGCAAAAGTTTTCTCCTTCCACAAAGGCTGTTTTTCTACATTTCTGTGAAATTTTCCGTGCATTTTCTTGCCGAGTAGCTGTTGGTGAAATTTTTCAACCTCTGCTTTTTTGACTCCGGCTTTCAGAAGTGAAGCATCTAGATAGAGTAATGCACTTTCCTCACTTTTGATGTTAAAATTCAGGCCAAGGATCTCGGCCGCTTGCTCCGCGGCTTTGTAAAGGAACGCAACCTTCGCCAATCATCTCGTGGTTCCTGACCATTTTTAGGAAGGGATCTCTACCATTCGCAATGGTGTAAACTGTACTTAGAACAATTCAGTTATGAAGACACTGGTGATTCAGAAGTCCGCGTCCGCCTTCAAAGTGCGGGCGCGAAATGTATAATTGCAGAACTGAAGAATTGATATGCAAGCTTTTATGCACATGTATGATCTTACGTGTGGCAACACCAAGGGCCTTAAGCTCGTTTTTCATCCATTGAAGCACCCCAAACGAGTAGAGTAGAACCGGGACGGCAAACATGTTGGTCGCAGATACCTTGTTGCACGCCGATAGATTGGAAGACCAAATCTGTCGAAGAAGATGCTTGTATCTGCTTCGGAGAGATTTCTCCACTGATGTTACGTCCTGAACGCGGCTTTGAGGCACGCCCAGGTATGTATATGTCTCTCCAGTATTAAGATGTCTAATAACACTTATATCCATAAGCTCAGGGTCCTTGGGAACGCCAGTAATCTTCCCTTTCTTCAGATTAATTTTGGCACACTTGTCCAAATCAAAGTCCATCTCAATCTCTCCTGTGTGGTTCTTGACGAAATTTGTAGCCGTTTGAAGCTTGCTTTTACCAGAGGCATAGATCTTCAGGTCATCCGTATAAAATACATGAGTGACCTTATGCTCGCACTGTTTAGTGTCGCCACAGAGGTATCCAGGAGAATTTCGTAGTGCGAGAGATAGAGGCAGAAGTGTGATGCAAAGAAGCAAAGAACTCATGGTATCACCATGGAAGACACCCCTCCGGAAGGTGACCTTGTTCGTCGTCAGACGATGATTCCTAGATGAGATGGTAAATCTAGTTTTCCAAAGAGGCATCAATCTCTCTATGCATCTTACTATGTCTGGATGTACCTTCAAGCTTTCCAACAGACAGATGATAAGTCTATGAGAGGTTGAATCGAAAGCTTTCCGGTAGTCAATCCAGGCCATCGACAGAACGCGCTGATGGGCGGCAGCGTCTCTACAGACACACCTGTCAATTAGCAGGTTCTCTCGACAGCCTGCTACACCTTTTTTCGAGCCACGTTTTTCGTACATCTCTCGCCTCACAGGCTCAATTCGCCAAACAATCCTGTTGTTCAGGCAGCTGTAAAGATCTTATAGAGTGTGTTTAAACAAGTTGTTGGCCTGTAATTATCTGGGTTGGACAAGTTGCCTTTTTTCGGCAGGAGTATAGTGCATCCTAACACCAGCCACTGCGGAATTTGCGTCTTCGACTTTATATATGAGGTAGATATGCGGGCCAAATTTTGGTGTGTGAAAGTAAACTTCTTCCACCAGAAGTTCTTGATACAGTGTGGTCCAGCAGCGCTTTCTTCACTTCAGCTTTCATAAGTGAAGCATCTAGATGAAGTAATGCACTTTCCTCACTTCTGATGTTAAAATTCAGGCCAAGGGTCCCGAGCGCTTGCTCCACGGCTTTGTAAAGGAACGCTCGTTCGCCAATCACCTCGTGGTTCATGACCATTTTGATGAGAGGATCTCTGTCATTCGCAACGATGTAAGCTGCACTTAGAAAAATTCGGCTATGAAGATGCTGGAAATTCAAAAGTCTGCGTCCACTTTGACGACGTGAAATGTATATTCGCGGAACTGACGAATATATTCAAGTTTTTATGCATGTGCATGATCTTATGTGTGGTGACATCAACGCCCTTGAGCTCGTTCTTCGTCCGTTGAACTACCCCAATCGAGTAGAGTAGAATCGGGACGGGATATATATATATATATATATATATATATTGGAGAGAAGTCTACAAAGTACAGCATCCACTTAAAGAAGACTCAAAGAACATAAACAGCTTAAAGGAACTGTGCAATGCCCTCATAACACCTGAGGAAAAATGCCCATTCATCACTACCGAGGAGGTGAAAAAAGTATTAAGAGGCATAAAAAACTATTTCGCTCCGGGACCAGATGGTATCAAGACCTTCTGTTGAAAGAAGTTTCCTTCAAGCCACCAGCATCTGACCCGCAATTTCACGTCATATCTAAAGTCGGAGGTGCCTATTGCGGAATGGTTGGTGGAAGGGTGCACAGTGCTCCTTCCAAAGATTACAGGCCAATCACTTATCAAAAAAACACTGTATAAGATCTTCACAGCTATCCTAAATGATACAATTATTCGGACAATCGGACCAGTGTGGCAAGAAATGTACAAACAATGCGGTACAAAGAAAGGCGCAGCAGTATGCCTGGAGTACCTGCTCATCAATGGATGTGTCTGCAAAGACGCAGCATCCTATCAGCGCAACCTATCGATGGCCTGGATTGACTACCGGAAAGCTTTCGATTCAACCTCTCATAGACTTATCATCTGTCTGTTGGAAAGCTTAATGGTTCATTCGTACATCGTGAGATGCATAAAGAGATTGATGCCGCTTAGGACACCCAGATTTACTATCTCATCTGGAAAACATCGTGTGATAACTAATGACGTTACCTTTCAAAGAGGTGTCTTTCAGGGCGACACCATGAGCTTGCTCCTCTTTTGCCTTACATTATTGCCACTATCTCTCGCACTTCGCCATTCTGAAAGCTATTTTTGCGGCAAACCTGGAAATCAAGATATATGCTAAAAATAAAGCGTACCTGGCTCTGCGGATGGTCGAAAAATACACTCCGGAGATTGTAATGGAATTTGGGTTAGAAAATGCGGCAAGGTTTATTTGTAGCGAGAAAAACTTTATGGCATCCCTGAAGATCGTGAGCTCATCGACAGAAGCCCTATACGTCACCTTAGCGCTGGAGAGACCTATACATACCTAGGCGTGCCACAGAAACGAATTCAGGACTTGACATCTATCAAGGATTCTCTCCGAAGCAGATACTAACGTCTCATCCGGCAGATTTGATTTTCCCAACTGTCAGCGAGGAACAAAGTATCTGCAATGAACATGCTTGCCGTCCCGGTAGTACTCTATTCATTTGGAGTGGTTCCCTGGACGAAGGGCGAGCTCACATCCCTTGATATCAGGTCACGATAGGTTATGCACATGAACAAAAGCATGCACTTCAAGTCTTCTGTTCCGCGAACAGCTTTTAACAAGAGGATGCAAGGCCTCTTCCATAGAAATGTGATGAATCAGTCGATGTCGTATTAGCTAACGTTTGCTTTCCATAAATCACCCGGATTGAAGGTGTGCACGGAGGGTTTCATTTTGATATGTCAATGCGGTGTCATTTCCACTCTAGCACACCGTCGCCACATTTTGAGCCAAGAGATTCTCAATGATAGCCGCAGGGCCTGTCATGCACACCCCGAGCATGTAGGACACATACTATCTAAAGTCGGCTTCAAAAGTACGCTGGTGTAAAACGTGCCAAAAACAAGGTTTTGGAGGCAATTTTTTTAGGCCCCGACTTTGGAGGCTTGCTAAAACGAATTTCAAAATATCGAATTGTCTACTAATTACAGACCGTTTCCCACAAATATATCATCTCGGAAAGAAATGATGATAGAAAGTTGTTTAATGGCTTTAGATGTGCAGTTTTGTAACGCGATTGAAGAACAATTTGGAAAAATGAAACTCGATCAATATTTTGCGAAATAAACCTTTACTAATATTTCGGGCTTCAATGAGAGTAGCCACCCTATAAAAAGTGTTAAAAAAAGAATCCATTTCATAACAATAGGGACCTCAGAAGAAAGGGGATACTGGCTCACTCGCAGGTGAATAGCTGGATGGGAAAAAGTATGGAAACTTTAGAAGTCTCTGTGGTTTGCTTGAAAAAAAAAACAAAGTCATATCCTAGGTAACCTTCAACGAGGAATCCAATGGTGACCTTGGATTTGACTTCGAACCACATTTTCAAGGTAATTTTGAGAGCAGCTTTGTTTTTTAAAATGGGAACCCTTATTTTTGGTGCCAGAATCGAAAATTTTCAAGGCCATTTCAAGGTCACATTCGTTAGGTTGATAAGGCTCAGATTTTGAATATTGATGTTGAAGTAAAATTGAAAGGTCATTCTAAATGAAACTCTTATAACCATAATCCTTCTTCTGGTGTAACCCAGGAACAATGGCGTACGTATAGAAATATTCTGTTCCCTTTGGGGAGCTTTTTAAGAGTGAGTTCTCCTTGCCTCTCACTGGGGGTTCTTTTTTAGAGTGAGTTATTCTTGCCTCTCACTTGGGGTGCTTTCATGAAGTGTCGCAGTAGATAAATAAGACCACCGATGCTCGAATTGTTCTCCATTAATTTCTTGACAGTAACCAATCCTGTTGTAAAACGACTGAACTGCTTTTCGAATCATATCTATTGGAATAAGATCATCTTCCTGAACAATTCTACGCCTTAATTCATTAAGATTTTCTGGATTAGTTCTGTAAACACGATATTTTAAATAGCCTCATAGGAAATAGTCCAAGGGTGTTAAGTCTGCAGATCTTGGAGGCCACTCTGTCGAACCTCGTCTACCTATCCCTCTTTTGAAAAATGTATCAAACTCATCTCCTTTAACAGCTTGTATTGCTGGAACAATTTGATTTCGCAATAGCTGTTCAAAACCTGCTCCATTTAAATTGCCGTCGATAAACAAGGGATCTATTATTTTGTCATCTACGAATCCTGCCCACACGTTTAATTTTTGAAGATACTGATTGTGACTTGACTTCATCCACTGAGGATTTGTATCAGACCAATACCTGAAGTTATGCCGATTCACATTGCCATTTGATTCAAACGTTGCTTCATCTGAAAATACAACATTTTATAAAAATCGTGGATTTTGAGTTATTATTTCCGTCATCGTCTCACAAAATTCAATACAACGATCAGGATCATCTTCATTTAACTCTTGCACAAGTTTCATTTTGTAGGGATGGAATTTGTTCCTTTTCAAAATTGTTTTAGCAGATTTCTGATGGATGTCGTATTGCAAAGCTGCAGATCGAAGAGTTTCATGAGGATTTTCTACAAAAGACAGTAAAACATCTAAAGACTTTTCTTCGTTTGTTGCTGTCAATGGTGTACCAACAATAGAACGATTTCGAACAGATTCCGTTTCTTCAAAACGTCTTACAGTCTTTGGAACAGTTCCTTTTGATATAACAGTACAACCGTTTCAAAATTTTGCATTAAACAGGTTAGCTACGTTAATGTACGACCTTTGCTGACCACCCCAAAACCTCATCATCAAAAGAGATATGCGTTCTCTTCCGGACAAAGGAAACATTTTGGTTTTAAAATTTTAATATTTATGAGTTAATAGTAGAGGTGTGATTTTTGTTATTAAACCGCTATAAAAAGTTTAAAGAATCTAATAAATATTTTACAAAGAACAAATTTACGATCAAAAAGTTTGTCGGTTTTGTAACATTTTTGTCTCTTGCAATAAGAAAATGTTCTTTTTACTTGCCTATCACAACAAATGTATTAATCAAACGATTTCTATTTTAAAAGCCTTTTGATTGAGAAGTTATAATATTGAAAAGAAAAGTTATAATAAATATTAAATAGCAAGAACATTTACTTTTTTCGTAAAATACTTGAACAATTGACAGGAGAAGGAACTGGAAAAGGAGAAAGATCTGGAAGAGAAGTTAGCAAATGCCAAGACAGAGGGGGACGTCTGGAAGATAATAAATAGGTTTAGGAAGCGTAGAGTGGGAGTCAGTGAGAAGATAGGCAGTGAGGAGTGGAGGGGATTTTTCAAAGAATCTTTCCAGGGCTCAGATTCAAGGAAGACGGAGGGGGGAAGTAGAAGAACGGAGGAGGCAGAGATGGAGGAGTTGAATGACGAGGAGATAGAGAAGCAGATAAGGAAGTTGAAAAGGTCAAAAGCAGCAGGGCTGGATGGGGTAGAGAACGAAGCATGGCTGTTTAGTACATAAGAGGTTAGGGAGAGGCTGAAGGAGGTAGTGAAGAAAGTATGGAGGGGCGAGGGATTCCCAGGAGGGTGGAGGGAAGGGTTAATAGTGCAACTGTATAAGAAAGGGGATAGAGATAGGCAGGAAAATTATAGAGGGATTACGCTAATGAATACGGCGTATAAAGTATACGCGATGGTGGTGGCAGAGAGACTGCGGAAGGATGTCGAGGGGAAAGGAATATTGCCGGAGATGCAGGCGGGATTTAGGGCGGGTAGTAGTACTATCGACCATATTTACGTGCTGCAGCACGTGGTGGATAGAGAATTAGCGAAGAAGGGGACGAGTGTGTACGCGTTTTTTGTGGATCTCAAAGGCGCGTTTCCGTCAGTGGATAGGGGGAGGTTGTGGGAGGCGATGGAGGATAGGGGAGTAGACAGAAGCCTAATTGAAAGGATAAGGGAGATATATGAAGAGACAAAAGACAAGGTAAGAGGAGGGGAGGGGATTTTGGAGGGATTCTGGATGGCTGGGGGGTTAAGGCAAGGGTGTCCACTTAGCCCAACGCTTTTTGCGATTTTAATTGCGGATATGGAAAGTAAGCTGGAGGCCGGGGTGGTAGGAGGAGTCAGGATAGGAGGGGTTAGAATTTGGTCACTAGCGTATGCAGATGACATAGTGTTGCTGGCAAGCAGCGAGGAGGCCTTAAAAGAGATGATGAAGAGGTTGAGAAGATACCTGGATAAGAACAGGTTAGAGCTGAACGCGGAAAGAGGTAAGAGTAAGAGGCAAGGGGAACTCACTCTATGAAAGCACCCCAAGTGAGAGGCAAGGGGAACTTACTCTAAAAAAGCACCCCAAAGGGAACATAATTCATCTACGTCCACGTCGCTGTTCCGTGATTGCGCCAAAAGAAGGCCTAAAAGTTCTTACTCAACGCCAGTTTTTTCAGGATTTAATTCCCGGATGTTGCCTGAATATTTTAAGTGAAAAAAGAAAGAAATGGATCAAGCCCTTTTTTTTGAAAATTCTAATTTTTTTCATTTTAAACATTTTTTTTTGTAATATAAAATTTTAATTATATGTTTGCTGTAAAACATAAAATATTTAGTAGACAAGTTCCTATAAACTTCTGTGTCAAACGAAAACTGGGTCTCGTATAGAGGTTTTTGTAGTGCGAATAGAGGTTTTTTCTCCTTAAGGTTATAGAAAATTCTTATTTTGATTTTTTGGAATGCTTTTTTTGCGATAAAAATTTTTCATTATATGGCCGCTTTTATACATAAAATATATAGTAAAAAAAGTTCTTATGAACTATTGGGCCAAACAAAAACTGGGACTTCTGTACAGAGGTTTATGTAGCGCAAAGAGGGCTGAAAAATCCTCAATGAAAGACCCAGTTTTTGTTTGACACAAAAGTTAAGGAGAATTTTTTTACTACATATTTTATGTATAGAAGCGCACATAAAATAAATATTTTTTATCACAAAAATACATCTCAAAAAATCCAAATCTGAGTTTTTAAAAGGGGCTCGAATGATTTTCTTCATTTATCACTTAAAATATTCAGGCGACATCAAAGAATTGAATCCTGCAAATAATTTGCGTTGAGTGAGAAATTTAGGTTGAAGTTGGTTGAGGATCACCGTGAAAGATTATGGTGATGAGAGTTTCATTTGAAATGACCTTTAAATTTCACTTCAACGTCATTATTCAAAATCTGAGCCTAATCAACCTAACGAATGTGAGTTTAAAAATACCTTGAAAATGGGGGTCAAGGTGAAATCCAAGGTCATCTTTGGCTTCCTCGTTGAAAGTTACCCAGGGTTGATTTTTTTCACTCATTTTGCGAGATTCCTACGAGGTCCTATGACAGAGTACTTTGACCTCTATTTGACCTGTAGAGGTCACCCTAACCTGTAGAGTTAACCCCAGATCTAAACACATACCCGAACATAACATTTCCCGCTCTTTTCGATTTTGGCACCAAAAATAGGGGTTCCCATTTTAAAAAGTAAGGCTCACCTTAAAATGACCTTGACAATGAGGTTCAAGGTCGAATCCAAGGTCACCGTTGAATTCCTCGTTAGAATTTACCCAGAGTATGACCTTGCTTAATTTTTGTCACTAATTCTGCGAGATTCCTACGAGGTCTTATGACAGCGTATGTTGACCTTTATTTGACCCGTAGAGGTCACGTTAACCCTTCACCTATATGCATACCCGAACGTAAAATTTCCCGCTCTTTTAGATTCTGGCCTCAAAAATAGGGTTTCCCATTTTAAAAAACAAAGCTGACCTCAAAAAGACCTTGAAAATGAGTTTCAAGGTCAGAAACAAAGTCACCGTTGGATTTCTAGGGGTTTCCATACTTTTTCGCCATCCTGTATATAATGTTGAACAGAGTTCAAGAAGTATGTAATACTCTCTATTTCACAGATTGTCCAGGCATTATATACAAGGGTGGATCAAATATGAACGAGACTCTGTTTCTAAAAGTATATTTGGTATGAAAGAAAAATACAAAGGAGTGATATAATTTGTCCACATAACCTCCCCTTTTCGGAACATATTTTGACCACCTGATTGGAAGTTCCTTGATGCCATCTTTGTAAAAAGAAGACGAGCGTGTCATAAGCCAATTGCACACGAAAACCTCTACTTATGTATGATCCACAAAACGCTGCCCTCCCAGCGATTCTTCCATGGGTCTAAACATGTGGTAGTCAAATAGACTTATATCTGGACTGAAGGTAGGTTGTTCCAGTGTAGCCCAGGAAATTTTATTCAGTGTTTGACACGGTATATTCGCTTTAAGTGGCCTAGTCTTGTCGTGGAGTAAAATCTCCCCCTCCCCCAAACACCACTAGAAAGTTCCACTGCCGTACATCTTTTTCTCTAGACCACAGAGAAAAAGTATTGTTTATATTTGATCCACCCTCGTATAATGCTCAGAAGAGACCAGGTAAAATGTGTAATAAATATTCTATATTTTAGAAATTGCCCAGGTATTGTAAGTAGTGTCAGATTTAGCTCATGTAATGAATATATGCTCTTTACGTGACAATTTAGTTTTTTTAATTTAGGTTTTTAATTTAATCTAAATTAGTTTCAGTTTGTTATGTAATTAATCTCGAAGCTGTCACCAAAAAATGCCGACGGCCAACAAGACATTTTCAGACGTTCTTCTCCCACTTTGTAGTCACCTACACGTTCTGTTTTATTACCTAACAACCCCTATTAACACTAAGGCAAATGAAAGGTACACATAGAAACTCCAGACCAATGTTCATAATAATCACTCAGGTTCACGATGGCTTCACATGAAAGTGGTAACGAGGTTGCAAAACAGCGATTTTATGCTAAAATGAGTGAAACTTGAAATTCGGCGGCAAAGAACAGTGTGTTTTTGACGAATGAACGGTAAAAACAGTGAAGTGATAGTTTTCGAGAAAAAGGTAGACAAAGCTCAAGCGTTATAACAAAGTGGGGTACGATAGGGGTTGGTTCTTTCTACACCGTCCGCGATTTCGGATGTGTTTTCGTTATTTTCCAGCCTTTTCGTTTTCTCAACATTTGAGATTTTTCTTATTCTTGTTGCTTCTTATTCTCATCCGGATGGATCAAAAGTATAATTTTTCAGGTTGAGTTTAATTCTAAAAGATCGGGCGAAAAATTTACAATAGTTGAGAGATTTAGAACTTAGTCTAGTAGAACGATACTGTGGGAAGCCCTGTTGTTTTTTTCCCAGTATAATCGGACCATTTGACCCGTTAGTTTTTTAGAGCAGTTTAGCCTTTTTGTTTTTCTTAACCTTATGCACGGAGAAAAAGGTCTAGTTGGGCCAACTAGATGTATCTAGTTACGCGCGTCCTGCTTCATGTCTGTTGAGTAGTCGAGTAAATTTTACCATCACTATTCCTCCCTCTAGCCTGCTCACCTAATTGACTGCGTCGTCAACTCCAGTTTTCCTTGAGTTATTCTGACCATTTTCAGAATTGGAAGAAGCGAAAAGCGACGTGTTTTTATTTTTGTTTCAATTCACGTGTATTTAAGTAAGTGACTTCCGTGACGATACAGTGGATAATCTGGTGAATTTGTGATACGTTTTCTCCTACTGGCTATATTTTAAGGAAGATGAACTTTGCTTTCCTTCAGTTTTGCCGCCATATTGTTTTAAAGATAATGCTTCAGGCCGTGCGATTTCTTCGTGAAATATAAAATCATACCTTTGTCCAGTGTGCTGTGTACATTTTCAAACCTATCTTAGAGATCCTCAAAACATGCTTATTTTCCTAAAAAAAAAACTATTTCCCAATACTATACATCTGGTAAATTTGACCAAAAAACTAGTTAAACTACCTAGAAACGGAGATATAAGCCTAACTCAACGACTGGATACTTTTACTAGACAGCTAGTTAGAACTAATTGCTATGGATATGTTCGCCGTACTAGATGTCTGGTAACTGATACCACATTTCTTGTAATTCTAACTAGACATAGTTCAACTAGACTGTCTGGCGTGTTTAACTAGACAGCGTATTAGTTCATATTTTACTAGACTGTCTAGTACGGCTAACCAGGATCCTTGTTACCTCAACTAGACCTTTTTCTCCGTGTGGAGTAGTTTGACCCTTTTGGTATTTTAGTCTTTTGGGGCGTGAAGACACCCCTTTGACTGGTCACAGAAATAACGTAGAACACATTCCATCTCCTTTCCAACGTCCCTTGGGGATGCGAAATCACCCCTGTGACTGTTCATACAAATAACGTAGATCAAATACTATCCCCTTTCCAACGTCTCAAGGGGGTGGGAAGGCATCCCTCTGATTGGAAACAGAAATAACGTACGTCACATATAAAACCCCTTCCAGCGTCTCATGGGGGTGAAAAGGCACCCCTTTTACTGGCCACAGAAATAATGTAACTCACATAGATTCCTCTTCCAAACTTTTTATTGGAGCGGACAGGCTAGGTTTCCCTTTCCAACGTAACATCGGGGACGGTAAGGCATTCCTGTTACTGGTCACAGAAATAATGTAGGTCACGTCGGTTCCCCTTTCCAACGTTTCATGGCGGGAGGTAAAGCATCCCTGTTGCTCGTCACAGAAATAATGTAGGTCACGTAGGTTCCCCTTTCCAACGTCACTTCGGCGGCGGTGAAGCACCCCTGTGACACACATTCAAATAGGGTAGAACGAATAGGTTTCCTTTTCCAACGTCACATCGGGGGCGGTAAGGTACCCCTGTGACTGGTCACAGAAATAATCTAGGTCATGCAGGTTCATCTTTTTACGTCTCATCGGTTGTCGGGAACGGACCTCGAAAACTATCAGTCGTAGAATAAAAATTAATGAAACACAAAATGTGCAATTTGATAAGATCAACGACTTTTGTCTAAAACATTTTTCGAAATTCCCATTGTTTATGAAAATAAATGAAAAAACCATAATTCTATACATTTATCATGGTTTTTCCCATTAAAATCAAATTTTCGCCAATTTTCACTATCATATTCGTAATCAGTGCGTCAAAATACATGAGTGTACGTACGTTCAAAAAAATCGGAGGTCCGACGCTTTCCACTCTCAACTATTGCAGACGGCGACTGAAGAGAGAAGAGCAAATATTCGCCGTTTCCAAAACTGGAATAGTTGGAACATCATACGTACATTTGGCAGTCCGACAACGGTAGGGAATTTGTGAATTCCATTGCTTCCCTCTTTTTAAAGTTTGGAAGAGGGGGGTTCAATGTTGATTCAGTATTATCCAGACATAAAAACATTTCGGGATCGTTAATAACCGAAGATCAAAGGCTAGACGATATATTATAATTGAATTACCAGTGACATTAAACAAGGTGACTCAAGTGACATTTCGTCCAGACGCACTTTGTGTAATTAGATATATCCACTTTGCTAATGAAACGGGCGGGTCTGAATTCATTGAATTTAATACATACATATTGGGTTAAGCTCTATCATTCCCAATTTTCGTAATTTCTAAGTAATTTGGTCAATTCCAGAAACTACATAAATGTGGGTTTATTAATATACCTACATGTGGATCGCTGCCAGCAATTCCAAAATTTGCAATTATCAGATTTTCGAAAAAAAACAACAGGCTGGCGAAACCCTTGTGTGTCTTGAGGACACAGAGTGACGCAAGGATGACAGATTTTGGCACGCGGGTATGGCTTTGAGGTTATGAACCAGCATCCCTTGGAGCGTTCGGCAGGGCAGGGTCGCGACCAACACCGTAAGAGCGACAACCGTGGTAATAAAGTACTCTTAGGGCCGCATTATATCTATAGATATACGTTGTACCTGCGTGGGTCGGACACCCTGATAGTATGTGTTCTGAGTACTCAGCGTGTGCACCTCTGCACCTATCACTGGGAACTTCTTGACATAAAATGCGGGCGCGGTATGCTAAGGTGGAGATTACACCGTCCTGGCATGCGAAAATAAAGCCCTCTGTACCTGAATTGAGCCCTGATGATTTGAGGAAAGCAAAAGTTTGCTCCTTTGACAAGGACTGTTTTTCTACATTTCTGTGAAAGTTTCCGTGCATATGCTTGTCGAGTAGCTCTTGGTGAAATTGTCCAACCTCTGCTTTCTTCACTTCGGCTTTTAGACGTGAAGCATCTAGATGGAGTAATGCACTTTCCTCACTTCTGATGTTGAAATTCAGGCCAAGGATATCGGCAGCTTTCTCCGCGGCTTTGTAAAGGAACGCTCCTTCGCCAATCATCTCGTGGTTTCTGACCATCTTCACGAGAGGATCTCTGCCATTCGCAATGATGTAAGCTGTACTTAGAACAATTCGGTTATGAAGACATTGGAGATTCAGAAGTCCACGTCCGCCTTAACGGCGTGAAATGTATAATCGCGGAACTGACGAATTGATATGCCAGCTTTTATGCATATGCATGATCTTACGCGTGGTGACATCAAGGGCCTTAAGCTCGTTCTTCGTCCAGTGAACCATCCCAAACGAGTAGAGTAGAATCGGGACGGCAAGCATGTTAGTCGCAGATACCTTTTTTAACGCCGACAGATTGGAGGACCAAATCTGTCGAAGAAGATGCTTGTATCTGCTTCGGAGAGACTCCTTCACTGATGTTACGTCCTGAATGCGGCTTTGAGGCACGTCCTGAATGCGGCTTTGAGGCACGCCCAGGTATGTATAGGTCTCTCCAGTGTTAAGATGTCTAATAACACTTATATCCACAACTCCTGTGTAGTTCTTGACGATATTTATAGCAGTTTGAAGTTTGCTTTTACCAGCGGCATAGATCTTCAGGTCATCCATACAAAATACATGAGTGACCTTATGCTCGCGCTGATTAGGGTCGCCACAGAGCTTTCCAGGAGAATTTCGTAGTGTGAGAGATAGAGGCAGAAGTGTGATGCAAAAAAGCACAGGGCTCATACTATCCCCTTGAAAGACGCCCATCTGGAAGGTGACCTTGTTCGTCGTCAGACGATGATTCCTAGATGAGATGATAAATCTAGTTTTCCAAAGAGGCATCAATCTTTCTATGCATCTTACTATGTGTGGATGTACCTTCAAGCTTTCCAACAGACAGATGATAAGTCTATGAGAGGTTGAATCGAAAGCTTTCCGGTAGTCAATCCAGGCCATTGACAGGACGCGTTGATGGGCGGCAGCGTCTTTACAGACACACCTGTCAATCAGGAGGTTCTCTCGACAGCCTGCTACACCTTTTTTCGTGCCTCGTTGTTCGTACATCTCTCGCCATAGAGGCTTAATTCGTCGAACGATCCTGTTGTTTAGGACAGCTCTAAAGATCTTATACAGTGTGTTTAAACAAGTTATTGGCCTGTAATTCTCTGGTCTGGACAAGTTGCCTTCTTTCGGTAGGAGTATAGTGCGTCCTAACACCAGCCACTGCGGAATGGGCGTCTCCGATTTTGAATATGAGGTGAATATGCGGGCCAAATGTTGGCGTATAGAAGTAAACTTCTTCCACCAAAAGTTCTTGATACAATCTGGTCCAGTACCGGAAAAGTTCTTCGTGCCTCTAAGTGCTTTTTTCACCTCTTCGGCAGTGACTGATGGGCACTCCTCCTCAGATTTTATGAGGCTGTCGCAAAACTCCTTGAAGCGAATGATATTGTCAGTATCTTCTTTCAACTCTAGTGTTTTCGGGATCTTGTACACCTCTCTCCAAAAAGTCTTCAAGCAGCGGTTGAGGAAGCGCGCCGCGTACATATCCATTTTTCCGTAGGTAGTCGGCTTGATTTCGCAAAGACTGATGCGAAACGTATTGAAGCTCTGGGTGTTTCTGGCACCACAGAGTATGCATACGCGCCATAAAGCCTCCGCGAACAGGGATAATACTGGCATCGTAGCAGTCCAGCACGTCATTCTTAAGTTGATCCGTCCACTAAATGTGGGCGTTTCGCCGGTTCGTCGTCGTGTTTCCATCTAAATTATTTTCAGCACCCCGAACTCTAGGATGATCGGTATTGTTTGCCGATCCATGTCGTGTGCTCTGCGCGTTCGATCGTTTTGAACCGCATATACAACATTTTGGTGTTTGTTGGTTTCATTGTTGTTCCCAAGAGCAGCTAGGGAAAGGGTTTGTCAATCCTTGTAGAGCCCCGCGTGCAAGGATAAGGCTGATACTCTGAGACGTCGCCCGGAATCGAAACCGAATATATATATATATATATATATATATATATATATATATGTTGCGGATAGAGGGTCCCCGTACCAAGGGTTTCTGCTGAATATGGTTACAATAATTAATAAGCAGTCGCGGACAATTGTCCAGGGATGGTCCCGAAGGAATAAACCCCAAGGGAAGGCGTGAGAACCGTGCCGAAAGCTGAATGTCACCTGGGTGAGGTGTCTCTAACGGTGATTCTGGGAAATCGGCGACTCTCAGAGTATACAGCCTTATCCTTGCATGCGGGGCTCTACAAGGATGGAAGAACCCTTTCTCTAGCTGCTCGTGGGAACAACAATGACTACACCAAACATAATTGTAGTAAGTGCGGCTCAAAACAATCGAACGCGCTGCGCTCCCGACAATGGGTCGGACAACAATGCCGACTACCCTACAGTTGGGGGAGCCAATCAAGACGGAGTCAATGCGATTGACCGGCGGAATCTTGTTACTTTCAAGTGGACGGATCAACTCAATGAGGGCCTGCTGGAGTGCTACGATGCCAGTATGGTCCCTGAACGAGAAGGTTACACGGCACAACTGCATGCTCTGTGGTGCGAGAAACACCCAGAGCTCTCAGAGTTTTCGCAACAACGTCTGCGAAACCATGCCGAGAACCTCCGGAAAAGAGGTTATATAAGCGGAGTGCCTACTCAGCCGCATCCAGAACAAGCCGGTAACAGAGAAAGAGAGGCGACACTGAGATCAACCGTGAACAGGCATCCAATAGCGGAAGAACGATGCTTCAGGACCCGGAGAAACATCAACATTCAGGTTTCTCCCAAACCCAAAGATCTGACTGAATTGGATGATGAACTTCGTGGACATTTTTCCGAAGAATCCGACCTCTGGACTATCAGTTGTGGTGTGTACAATGCAGCGAGAACTTTGGCAGATGCAAGCCGTAAAACAAAACCAACGGTTGATCATAAGACCAAAAGAAGAATGCATCAACTCAGCACAAAGATAGGCTGGGCTAGACAGTACGCGTCCCGTATTCAGTGTGTGATTGACTACATAACATCTGGCAGGAATTTCACTGCCAAGGTTCGACGGTTCGCGCGCGAACTGCGGATCCGTCATCACACAATCAACAAATCAAAGCTAATGACCATCAGACAGCATATTGTTGACAGAATACGAATACTATCTAACGCTAGAAGAAGTCTAGAGCGGAGAGAGAGGTGGGTCAGAGAAAATCAACAATTTTCATCTGATCCATCTAAACTCTTCCAAGACCCTCCAATTACTGTCGACCATCCGCCCAAACCAGAGGAGGTCGAAGCATTTTGGAGAGAAGTCTACGAGGTCCAGCATACACTTCAAGAAGACTCAAAGAACATAAATAGCTGCAAGGAGCTGTGCCATGCCCTCATAACACCTAAGGAAGAATGCCCACCTATCACTACCGAGGAGGTGAAAAACGTATTAAGAGGCATGAAGAACTTTCCCGCTTCGGGACCAGATGGTATCAAGACCTTCTGGTGGAAGAAGTTTCCTTCTACCCACCAGCATCTGGCCCGAATTTTCACCTCATATTCAAAGTCGGAAGAGCCTATTCCGGAGTGGTTGGTGGAAGGGCGCACAGTGCTCCTGCCTAAGACGGGCAACTTAGCTGACCCTAAGAATTACAGGCCAATAACTTGTCTGAACACACTGTATAAGATCTTGACAGCCATCCTAAATGATAGGATTCTTCGGACAATTGAACCTGTGTGGCGAGAGATGTATGAACAACGTGGCTCGAAGAAAGGCGTAGCAGGATGTCGGGAGAACCTGCTCATCGATAGATGTGTCTGTAAAGATGCAGCTTCCTATCAACGATCTCTATCGATGGCCTGGATAGATTACCGAAAAGCTTTTGATTCAACCTCCCATAGACTTATCATCTGTCTGTTGGAAAGCTTAAAGGTTCATCCACACATCGTGAGATGCATAGAGAGATTAATGCCGCTTTGGAAAACAAGATTTACCATCTTATCTGGAAAATATCGTGTGATCACTAACAGTATCACCTTTCAGAGAGGTGTGTTTCAAGGCGACACCGTGAGCCCTCTCCTCTTTTGCCTCACATTATTGCCACTATCTCTCGCACTTCGTCATTCCGAAGGGTACCTCTGCGGCAAACCTGGAAATCGAAAGCATAAGGTAACTCATGTATTTTACATGGATCATCTTAAGCTCTATGCTAGAAATCAAGAGAAACTACATCTAGCTCTAAAAATTGTCACAGAGTACACTCAAGAGATTGGAATGGAGTTCGGGTTAGAGAAATGCGCCAAGGTTAATTTGAAGAAAGGAAAACTTAACGGCATCCCCGAAGATCCTGAACTCGTTGACAGAAGCGCTATACGACACCTTTGCGCTGGAGAGACCTATACATACCTGGGTGTGCCACAAAGCTGCATCCCGGACGTGACATCTATAAAGGATACTCTCCGATGCAGATACAAACGTCTCCTCCGACAGATATGGTCTTCCGAACTGTCGTCGAGGAACAAAGTATCTGCAACGAACATGCTTGCCGTCCCAATAGTACTCTATTCATTTGGAGTAGTTCCATGGACGAAGGACGAGCTCAGATCCCTCGATATCGGGTCCCGAAAGGTCATGCACATGAACAAAAGCATGCACCTTAAGTCTTCTGTTCCACGACTTTACATCTCACGCCGTCAAGGTGGTCGTGGAATACTGAATCTTGGATGTCTTCACAACAGGATTATTCTGGGTACAGCACATATTGTCGCAAATGGACAAGATCCTCTTCTTGAAATGGTCAGAAAACACGAAGAAGTAGGCAAAGGGGCGTTTCTTTACAAAGCAGCAGAAGAGGCTGCTGAAACAATCGGCCTTGACTTCAATATCAGGGGTGAGCGAAATGCATAAAATCTTATCCATCTTGAATACTCACTCCTGAAGGCCCGGATTAAGAAAGCACAGGAGAAAAACTTCCGCGAAGAGCTCCTCGACAAGAAGATGCACGGCATCTTCCACAAAAATGTGGAAGATCAGTCGATGCCGTATGAGCTGACGTTTGCTTTCCTTAGATCACCCGGATTGAGTCGGGCACAGAGGGCTTTATTTTGGCATGTCAAGATGGTGTCATTTCCACTCTAGCATACCGTCGCCACATTTTGAGCCAAGATATTCCCGATGATAGCTGCAGAGCGTGTCATGAACACCCCGAGCATCTAGGACACATACTATCTAGTTGTCCAGCTCATGCGGGAACAACCTACATCCAAAGGCACAATGCGGCACTGAGAGTGCTTTATTACCATCTCTGTCACTCTTTCGGCATTAGCCTAAATACCTCTCCGCTGAACGCCCCTAGAGAAATAGAGTCAATTGTCGAAAATGAGAAATGCCGCATATATTGGAACTTCATATTCTCGACAATTGTTTCTGCTGCGCACTCGAGGCCTGACATGGTTCTTCTTGACTTTGAGAAACGAACCATGTTCGTTATCGAATTTTCGGCACCAGCGGACAAAAACGTCACAGCGAAGGAGAAAGAAAAGAAAGAAAGGTATAAAGACCTTATGAGGGAGTTGCGACGGTTATACCCGGAATATTCTGTTAAGTTAATCGTCCTGATCATTGGCGCTCTTGGAGGTGCCAAGGTTTCACTTGTTAATAGCCTGAAAAGCATCCCTGCGTGTCAACAAAATGCTGAGACACTTGCAGGGAGAATGCAGAAGGCGGTCGTCCTTGGGTCGCTCCGTGTCCTCAGGGTGCACGAGACTTTCGCCGGATCATCGTGTTGAGTTCGCGCAGACTGTAACCACCCATCTCACGGTCGTGAGACGTGGTTACAGCTGAAATTTTACCGCGATTTCGCTGGGAGCGGGTGCAACTTTTTAGATTAGCACCCGCTCCCGGCGAAATCCTGCGGTTGTCCTTATGACAAACTTTTAACTATATATATATATAAGGACACTCATGTATTTTATATGGATGACCTGAAGATCTATGCTTTTGGTTAAAGCAAACTTCAGAGTGCCTTAAATATCGTCAAGAAGTACACGGAAGAGATTGACATGGACTTTGGATTGGACAAGTGTGTCAAGATTCACCTGAAGAAACTGAAGATTATTGGCGTTCCCAATTATCCTGATCTTGTGGATATAAGTATTATTGGACATCTTGACACTGGAGAGACCTATCATACGTAGGCGTGCCTCGAAGCCGCATTCAGGACGTAACACTAGTGAGAGTCTCTCCTAAGCAGATATAAGCATCTTCTTTGATAGATTTGGTCTTCAAATCTGTCGCCATTTTCAAATTTTCTTGAAATATTTTGAATTCGGGTGCACTCGTTTTTCAAGTCTGCAGAATTCTAAGGAATCGAAAGATGTCTGCAGAAATTAAAAGACTTGGAGGAATTTACAATAATTCAACGTGAATTCTGAAAATTTAGGAGAATTCAAACAAGTTTCAAAAATTCAAAAGATTTTAATTGAATCCAAGGACATCTACATAATTATACAGAATTATAAAAGAGAATGCATCTTAATTCAGTCTCGAATTCAGTAGTAGTTCACCGCCGACCAAAGTGGATGAATTTGGAAATAGTTGAAAAGAATTTCATGTTTTCAGAATAATTCAGAAAATTAAAAATGAATCCAGTTGGCCAACGGCTATTCCACGCGGAAAAAAACAGTTCTCGTTAGATCACTGGAGTTAAGCAGTGTTGGGCGCGGTTAGTACTTGGATGGGTGACCATTTCGGAATACTACTGCGTGTTGTTGGCTCGTTGTGGGTGTGGTGAGCCCACACTTGTAGTTATTTACTACAAGAAACAATCCACCTAGAAACACTACCCGAATCGGGTAGTGTCACGCCTACCCCGAAAGGGAAATGGCATAATGGTATACATACATATCCTGAATTATTCAGCGAATTTCACGGAATTCTTGGAAGACTTTGAAGACTTGGAGAAATTCAAAACAATTGATCGTATATTCTAAATATTTCAAAAAAAAAATTTTTTAAACTTTCAAAGATTTCGAATGATTTCACGTGAATTCAAAGATTTATACATAATTATCCAAAATCAAAAAGAAAGGGTCTGCATCCTAATCCAGTAGCAGTTCACCCGTCGACCAAAGTTAATGAATTTGGAAATATGTAGTTGAAAAGAATTCCATGCTTTCAAATGAATTCAAAGAACTCAGAACATTTGATTGATTTCTACATTATTCAGGGACGGTCACTGATTATTTGCAATAATGTACGAATTATCTGGGATCATTGAAATTATTTGTTGTACGCTCACAAAATTTTGAAGAACCTAGCCTACATTTCCATTTTTTCCATGCACCGAATTTCGGTGAGCCAATATTTCATCTCGAACATGTTTAAATGAAAGAACTTTTTTGTTTGCAATGTTATTTCACGGTTCGATAACATTTAAGCCGATTCGATTTAAACTGACAAACACATTCGTAATCGCATTTTTTTAAATGTTCGAAGCAAGAGGAAGTTACTGCGGCAGGAGATATTGCTTTTTGGGGTCGCACGCACGCTTGCTACTAGCTGTTCGCCAACATGCAATTGCAATCCCCTGTAATCCCCAAAATACGAGCCGGACCTAAAAATGTTTCGGGACTTTTCGATTTTAATTTTTTTTCTATCCACGGTGAATCACACCCATGACCACATCTCACCACCGTGAGATGGATGGCTACAGGGCACAATGAAATCACAACGACAGGCTGGTGAAACCCTTGTGTGTATTGTATTGTATTTGTATTGTATTTATTCAAAAAAGTCCCTAGGGCTAAATAGCCCTCCAAGGAACAGGATAATACAGAGTCATTACAAGTTTGTGCAAGCACTGATCGGCAGAATACTTGATTATTCTTATAATCTAATCTATAAACTAAATTAAATAAATAAATAGAGTCGACCTCTAAATACGAATTAAATTAGGTATGAGATTAATGCATAGTGATTAACATTAAGTGGTTAAATGGTAGATCTTGTGCATGTTAAGGTAGAAGTAAAGAAAAAAAACTGTGTATAAAAGAAATAATTTGCAAAAGTTAATTAAAACAAAAGAAAATTTGATGATGAAATGTTCAAAAACTAATTATGAGAGTTTACCAGTGAGTAATTTCAAGAGTTGGGTTTGGAGTATTGTACAAATATTTGAAGAAGAGATTCTTGAAATGATACAGGGAAGGTGCACTTCTAATATCGTATGGTACTTTATTCCATAGCCGGGCACCCCTTACTATAAATGATCTTTGAAGTTGACACTTTCTGTGAAAAGGAATCTTAAGGATTTTATGTCTTTTACGAAGCTTAGACTGTGCCGGAAGGTCTCTGTCTACAAATTGGAATAGGTGAGATAGATACTCAGGAGCTTTGTTCTGAAAAAGAGTGTGGAGGAAATTACCCATAAAGAATTGTCTTCTCTCGGCATATTGTAGATAAAGCGGACGCAGGCGTTTACCGCACGCTCGAGCTTTGAATTTAAATCGTCGGACAAACCATCGTATACCAAACAACCGTAGTCAAAGTGGGGAAGGATAAGACTCTTAACCAATGGTATCCGAGTAGAGGTAGGTAAAGAGTTCTTATTTCTATATAGTTGCTGTAGAATACTGTAATGTTTTCCTCGAGATGCTCTGTACCTGTTCCTTCCAAGACAAGGTACGGTTGTGAAAATATTCCAGATCTTTAGCTACTTCCGAGAAAGATATAGCGAGATCCTCAATACGAAGTGGTGGAAAAGATGCCAAAGTTTCAAGAAACGGAGATGAAATAGGTTCAACAACAATTACCTGAGTTTTGCCTGGATGAAGAGTAAGTCCATTCTTCCAGGCCCAGAGGATCACACGATCAATGTCCTCCTGGACTAAAACAAGTAATTCACTTAGCGAAGAAATTGGTCCCGATAAATAAATTTTTAAGTCGTCAGCATATTTGTGGTAGCTGCAATATTGTAGTTCGCCTCCAAGGTCAGATGTGAACAAATTGAAGAGGAGGGGTGCCAGAATGGAGCATTGAGGAACCCCAGTCTTGACCTCCCACCAGTCAGAAAGCTCACCATTAATATTAATAATTCTGTGAGACCGATTATTAAAATAGGATTTAAACCACTTAATAACAGAGTTTGAGACGTTAAAGGATTTTAACTTTTGTAGGAGTAACTTATGATTGACCATATCAAAAGCCTTCGAAAAATCAAACAGAACAACAATCGTGATCTACCTATAATTCCATTGCTAATTTGAGATCCATCGTTACTTTATGGGAAGCAGTAAGAGTGCTATGCTTTGCCCGAAACCCTGATTGCATCGGGTCAATGGCCTTGGATGATTCGAAAAATTTAGAAAGTTGCAGGTGAACAATTTTCTCAAGTGGTTTAGACAGTGCACATAAAATAGAAATTGGCCGGAAGTCCTTCGGGAAGTAGGTTTAGAAATTTTAGGAATTGGACATATAACAGCCTTTTTCCAGATATCTGGGAAGATACCGACCTGAAGGGAAGCATTATAGATATTTAATGGAATAGGAAAGATAATTCGAAGGGCAAGTTTAATCATTTTTATTGATATTCCATCAGTTCCAATGACAATTGATTTGATTTCAAGTGTTTTTTCCAAAAGTATTTCAGGTGTGATGTCATCGAAAAAGAAGTCAGAGTCATTAAATGTTGAATTAAGAGGGGTAGTGGAAAATGATGATGATAAGTCTGGAACAGGGAATGAAAAAAAAAGTCTTTAAAAGGTCGTCAGGCGGAAAATTACTATCTGTAGTTTCGTGCTTGGGTAGGATTAGGTGTAAACGTCTAAGGAGATGCCAAATGTCCTCTTTTTTGTCTATATGTGCAATCTCATTATAATTGTATTGATTGAACGCATCTCTAATCTTAGTTTGAACCAGGTTCCTAAGTTTATGAAATTGAGCTTGTATCATACTGCTTTTTGTTCTTTTTGCAAGTCGGCGCTTGCCATCACGTTCCCTCATCAGATTTTTAATTTCAGATGTAATCCAGGGGGCAGCTTTATTGAAGTTTTTAGGAACGTGTAGAAAATTTATTGAATGCGGAGACTAGGTAATTAGTCAGAGCGTGTCTTGAGGACACCAAAAGATCCAAGGATGACAGCTTTCTGTATCCATCTCGCAAGTGCCAAAGTCTTGGAGAACGATGTTAGGCCTCGAATGTGCAACGGAGGCTGTTGTCCGAGAATCGTTGTTCCGGAAAATTTGGCTCTCCTTGTTTTGGACAATTGACACCATTTCCCTCGGGGCGTTCGGCAGGGCGGGGCGCGGCGAACACCGTAAGAGCGACAAAGATGGTGATAAAGCACTCTTAGGGCCGCATTATATCTGTAGAGATACGTCGTTCCCGCGTGAGTGGAACACCTGGGTAGTATGTGCTCTAGGTACTCAGTGTGTGCATGACACGCCCTGCACCTATCGCTGGGAACTTCTTGACATAAAATGCGGTCACGGTATACTAAGGTGGAAACGACACCCTCCTGGCATGCGAAAATGAAACCCCCTGTATCTGAATTATATCCTGATGATCTGAGGGAAGCAAAATTTTGCTCCTTCAACAAGGGCTGATTTTGTACATTTCTGTGAAAGTTTCCTCTGATTCTTTTACTTCGGCTTTTAGAAGTAAAGCGTCTAGATGGAGTAATGAACTTTTCTCACATCTGATGTTAAAATCCAGGCCAAGGGTCTTGGCCACCTGCTCTGTGGCTTTGTAAAGGAACATTCCTTTATCAAACATCTCGTGTTTCCTGAAAAATTTTAGGAGAGGATCTTTGCCATTTGCAACGATCTAAGCTGTACTTAGAACAATTCGGTTATGACGACATTGAAGATTCAGAATTCCGTTTCCGCCTTGACGGTGTGAGATTTACAATCGACGAACCGGCGAATTGATACGCAAGCTCTATCCATAATCATAATCATACGTGTGACAATATCAAGGACCGTAAGCTCGTACTTCGTCCATTAAACTAACCCAGCCGAGTAAAGTAGAACCTGGACGGCAAGCATGTTAGTTGCAGATACCTTGTTAAACGCCGACAGATTTGAAGACCAAATCTGTCGAAGAAAATGCTTGTATCTACTTT
The DNA here is from genome assembly GCA_932178445.1 of Andricus quercusramuli. NCBI lineage: Eukaryota > Metazoa > Arthropoda > Insecta > Hymenoptera > Cynipidae > Andricus > Andricus quercusramuli. The sequence continues at coordinate 50,019 of CAKNXH010058937.1, forward strand.
GGAAAGACATCTTCACTGACAAGGTTTCTAACATCTCAGGGTCCTTGGGAACGCCAGTAATTCATCTTCGCTTTACATGGATCTTGGCACACTTCTTCAATCCAAAGTCCATACCAATCTCTCTCGTGTACCCCTTGACGATATTTAAAGCATGTTGAATTTTGCTTGCACTAGAAACATAGACATTTCAGTCATCCATATAAAATACATGAGTGACCTTATGCTCGAGATGATTAGTGTCACCGCAGAGGTATCCAGGAGAATTTCGTAGTGCGAAAGATGGAGGCAGAAGTGTGATGAAAAAAAAGCAGAGGGCTCATCTTATCGCCCTGAAAGATTCCCCCCTTGGAAGGTGACGTTTTTTGTTGTCACGCGATAATTTCAAGATGAGTACGCGCCGATGGGCTGCTGCGTCTTCGCAGATGCACCTGCCAATTAGCAGTTTCTCTCGGCAGCCTGCTACACCTTTTCTCGAGTCACGTTGTTCGTACATCTCTCTCCACAGAAGCTGAATTCTTCGAACAATCGTATTGTTCAAGGCAGCTGTAAAGGTCTTATACAATGTGCTCAAACAAGTTATTGGCATGTAATTCTCTGGGTCGACACAAGTCACCTCTCTTCGGTAGGAGTATAGTGCGTACTAACACAAGCTGCTGCGGAATATGCAGCTGAAAAGTTCTTCGTGCCCCTGCGTGCTTTTTCACCACATCGGCAGTGATTGATGGACATTCCTCCTCAGATGTTATGAGGTTGTCGAAAAACCCTGTGAAGCACATGATATTGTCAGTACCTTCTTTTAACTCCATTGTTTTTGGGATCTTGTATACCTCTCTAAAAAAAAGTCTACCTCGTTAGGTATGGGTAGGTTTTTGACAGAAACAGGGAGATCGCTGAAGAGGCGCGATGGGTCAGCGAGAAAATGTTGATTCTCGCTGATCCATCTCTCCCTTTTCTGTGATCTCCTCCTTGCGTCAGATAACACTCGTATGTTGTTGAAAATATGATGTTTCATTGTCAGCAGCTTTCACTTGTTCAGTGTGTGATTGTAGATCCTCAGTTCTTGGACGAACTTTCGAATCATTTCTGTGAACGGTCTATCAGATGTTATGTAGTCAATCACACACTGCACACGGGACGCAAACTGTCTTGTCCATCCAATCTTCTTATTCAGTTGATGCAAGCGTCTTTTGGTATGTTGATCCTTCGTCAGGTTTAGCCTTTGGTTTGAATCAGCCAAAGTTATCGTAGCATCATTAACTGAAGAATTAATGGTTCAGAGTCACTGATTATTAGCAATAATTTACACTTCCATTTTTTCCATACACCGAATTTTGGTGAACCGAAATTTCACCTCGAACATGTTTAAATTAAAGAATTGATTTTTCTGTAAAGTTATTTCACGGTTTGATAAAACTTGATCCCATCCGATTTAAACAGACCAACACAATCGTAATAGGATTTTTTTTTAATGCTCGAAGCAAGGGGACGTTACCGCGGCAGGAGATTATACTTTCCGGGGACAAAGGTACATTTGCAACAAGCGATTTACCTACACGCAATTTCAATTTCCCGTAGTGTCCAAAATACGTACCGGACCTAAAAATGTTTTCGGACTTTTCGATTTGAATTTTTCTCTTTCTATCCGCCATTGCAAGGAACTACAATACTCCTGGGACACCCTGTATATCTATAAAATCAAAAATTATAGAGATATAATATATAATTGAAAGTTTTCCATAAGGACAACCGTGGGATTTCGCCAGGAGCAGGTGCTAATCTAAAAAACTGCACTAGCTCCCTGCGAAATCGCGGTAAAATTTCAGCCGTAACCACGTCTCACGACTGTGAGATAGGTGGTTACAGTCCGCGACGGATTCTATACGGTGATCAGAAAGATGTCTCGTGCACCCTGAGGACATGGAGTGAACCAAAGACGACCGCCTTTTGCATCTTCCCCGCAAGCGTCTTAGCATTTTGTTCACACGCAGGGACGCTTTTCAAGCTATTAACCAGTGAAAGCTTGGCACCTCCAAGAGCGCCGATGATCACGACGATTAGCGAAACAGAATATCCCGGATATAACCGTCGCAACTTCCTTACAAGGTCTTTATTCCTCCATTTCTTTTCATTTTCTTCGTCTACGATATTTTTGTCAGCTGGTACCGAAAATTCGATAACGAACATGGTTCGCTTCTTGACGTCAAGGAGAACTATGTCAGGCCTTGAAAGCGCGACAGAAACAATTCTCGAGAATATGAAGTTCCGGTATATGTGGCACTTCTTATTTTCGACAATTGTCTCTATTTCCCTAGCAGCGTTTAGCGGAGCGGCATTGTACCTTTGGATGTGAGTCGTTCCCTCATGAGTGGGACCACTAGGTAGTATGTTTCCCAGATGATCAGGGTGTGCATGATACGCTCTGCATCTATCATCGGGAATGTTTTGGCTTATAATGTGGCGACGGTATGCTTGAGTGGAAATGACACCATCCTGACATGCCAAAATGAAACCCTCCGTGCTCGACTTCAACTTGGGTCATTCAAGGAAAGCAAACGTTAGCTCATACGACATCAACTGATCCTCCACATTTCTTCGGAAGATGCCGCGCATCCTCTTGTCAAGGAGATGTTCGCGGAAGTTTTGCTCCTGTGCTTTCTTAATCTGTTTCTTGACGAGCGAGTACTCAAGATGGATAAGATTTGATGCGTTTTGCTCACCCCTGATATTGAATTCAAGGCCGAGTGTTTCAGCAGCCTCCTTCGCTGCTTTGTACAGAAACGCTTCTTTGTCTACTTCTTTGTGCCTTCTGACCATTTTAAGAAAAGAGTCTCGTTAATTTGCGACTATATGTGCTGCACCCAGAATAGTCCTGTGGTTTAGACATTCAAGATTCAGTATTCCGTGATCACCTTGACGGCGTGAGATGTAGAGTCGCGGAAGAAAAGACTTGAGGTGCATGCGTTTGATTATGTGCGTAACCTCTCGCGACCTGATGTCAAGGGACCTGAGCTTATCCTTCGTCCATGGAAACACCACAAATGAATAGAGCACTACCGGGACGGCAAGCATGATCGTTGAAGATACTTTGTTCCTCTTTGACAGTTCGGAAGATCAGATCTGCCGGATGAGACGTTTGTATCAGCTTCGGAGAGTATCCTTTATAAATGTCACGTCCTGAATGCGGCTCTGTTGGAAGCTCAGATATGTAAAGGTGTCTCCAGCGCTAAGTTGTCGCATAGCGCTTCTGTCAACGAGCTCAGGGTCTTCAGGGCTGCCATTAAGTTTTCCTCGCTTCAACTAAACCTTGGCGCATTTTCCTAACCCAAATTTCGTTACAATTTCCTGAGTTTATTCTTCGATAATCTCTAGACTAGGTGTGGTTGCTTTTTATTTTTATCATAGATCTTAAGTTCATCCATATAAAATACATGAGTGATTTTATGCTTTCGATTTCCTGGTTTGCTGCAGAAGTACCCTCCAGAATGAGACAGTAAATCTGGTTTTCCAATACGGCATAAATCTCTCTATGCACCTCACGATGTGCGGGAGAGCCTTTAAGCTTACCAATAGACTGTTTTTGCAGACTCATCTATCGATGATCAGTTTCTCCTGACATCCTGCTAAGCCTTTCTTTAAGCCGCCTTGTTCATACATTTCTCGCCACACAGGTCCGATCGTCCGAACAGTCCTATCATTTAGGATAGCTGTGAAGATCTTATACAGTGTATCCAGAGAAGTGATTGGCCTGTAATTCTTCGGGTCAGCTAAGTTGCCCATCTTTGGAAGGAGTGCTATGTCCCCTTCTACCAAAAACTTCAGAATAGTCTCTTCTGACTTTAGATATGAGCTGAAAATGCGGGTCGGATGCTGATGGATTAAAGGAAACTTCTTTCACCAGAAGGTCTTGACACCATCTGGTCCCGGAGCGGAATAGTTCTTCATGCCTTTCAATACTTTTTTCACCTCCTAAGTTCTATGAGCCTCCTGTAGGTGGATGCTGGACTTCGTAGACTTTTCTCCAGAATGCTTCGTCCTCCTCTGGTTTAGGTGGATGGTCGACAGTAACTGCAGGATCTTGAAAGAGTCGAGATGGGTAAGAGAAAAACTGTTGGTTTTCTCTGACCCACTTCTTCCTCCGCTCTAAACTTTTCCTAGTGTCAAATAGTACCCCTATTCTATCAACAATATGCTGCATGATAGTCAGGAGCTTTGATTTGTTAAGGGTGTGATAACGAATTCGCAGTTCGCGCGTGAACTGTCAAACCTTGGCGGTGAAATCCTGCCAGAGTTGATGTTCTCAATCACACATTGAATTCGAGACGCGTACTGTCTTGCCCAGCCTATGTTTGTAGTTAGGTGATGCATTCGTCTTTTAGTCTTATGATCAGCAGTTGGTTTTGTTTTACGGTTTGCATCCGCCAAAGTTCGCGCTACATTATACAAACCACAACTGATAGTCCAGAGGTCGCATTCTTCGGAAAAATCTCCAAGCTCGTCATCCAGTTCAGCCTGATCTTTGGGCTTTAAAGAAACCTGGATGTTGATGTTTCTCCGTGTCCTGAAGCATAGCTCTTCCTCTATTGGATGCCTGACCGCGGTTGGTCTCAGTGTCGCTTCTCTTTCTCTACTTCCGTCTTGTTCTGACTGCGGTAGAGAAACGCACTTACTACAACTATGTTTGACGTTATGATTGTTGCTTCCACGAGTATCTAGGGAAAGGGTTCGTCTATCCTTGTAGAGCCCTGCATGCAAGGATAATGCTGCATACTCTGAGAGGTCGCCCGGTATCCCAGAGTCACCGTTCAAAACACCTCACTCAGCTGTCATTCAGCTTTCGGCACGGTTGTTACGCCTCCGCTTGGGGGTTTATTCCTTCGGGACCATCCCTGGATAATTGTCCGTGATTGCTTATCAATTATTGTAATCATATTCAGGAGGAATCCTTAGTACAGGGACCCTCTATCCGCAACCCGAGGTTCGAGAGAATTAAGTTGATGAAAAAATCATTGGAATAAACCATTTTGAGGGTTGCAAAATGTTATCGATTTTCCGAAGTAAGACATTTCGTCTAACTGTGCACGTGTGCAGTTGTGCAAATGCCATCTGGGCACGTGCACAGTTGGATACAAATGACTGAAAGTGCAATTCATTTTATTTGATTAATTTCAATATTCAATTGGTAACAGTTTGAACTTGTTGAGTGAGCTTAGATTCCCCTTTTTTATATACCTCGAACGTCGTGAACATAGCGCTAGAGGAGAAGTGCTGCTGACGATCGCTACTCTCCATGCACGCAAATGGTCACGACAGCGGTTCATCTACACACAATTTCAACGCTCTGTGAGTTCCACAATACGTATCGGACCAAATAAGTTTATGAGACTTTTTAACTTATTTAATGTTTGGTTTACCCGCTCCTACAAGGAAAAGAGTAACTCTCAGGACACCCTGTATTATATATATTATAAGTTTACATAAAACCATGATCACTGGACTTCAAAATTAGAAATTGGAAGCTTTTTAATTTGTTGAGTGGATTTACAGACAACATTGCAAATTGTCTTATATTTTAGTTTTTGACATACGTGTATGGTAAATATTTTCCATAAAACTACTCTCTGAAAAGAATAAATTTCTGCCATCAAACTTCAAAATCTCTTATGCATTGCCTTTTTATGCAGGTTTCAAAATAAAAGTAATGTTGACGAAGAAATCATTATTTAAAAAAATGTCACGCTGACACGGTCGCGCATAATTTTGGGTGGAATTGAAAGAAGCTTTGGAATGACCCATATATATTTGAGACAATATTTTAATTTTCAATAATTTATTTATTATTATATAATATTATAAAATATATATAATAATATAAATTATCATTATATTATATTATAAAATATATAATAATATAAATTATTATTATATCATATTATAAAATATATAATAATATGATATATAATATTATTTAATTTATTAATATTCTAATTTTGATTGAACATGAAGTAAAATTTATTCCTCAAAATAGTGTGAAATATGTCAAGATTCTGCGTTCAATGATCCCAAATTGAAGTGTTTCTGTGAATTCTTTGATAAGATATTGCGAAAACAGTGAACCTTTAAAATTTTCTTAAATTGTGAGATAATAAACCTTGAAATAATACACAGTTTTAAAAATTTTCTTCGCCTCCTTTTAAAAGATAAACAACAAAATTTGTCTAATTTTTCTATGGATGCTGTCATCTGAATTTGTGACAAAATAATCAATAAACAATGTTTCAAACTTACACATATATTCGTCATGTAAAACCTCGGTATTGATCAGGGACCCGACCGAAACTTTCATTCCATTTCGTTATTGACGGAAAAAAAATTATTTTTTATTAAACTATGATCTGCTATCTATAAATTTACACAAAATTAGATAATTTTTGAAACTGCATTAATATTTGGATCAAAAATACGTTGTTTAGCTGGCAGTAACGAAATGAAACAAAAGTTTCGGTCTGGTCCCAGCTATTCTTAGTGCTTTATTTGTTTTAGAATCTTCTGATTCATATAAATAGGTTACAGTTCAATTCTAAAACTAACTGGTATTCTAATAAATAAAAATAAAAAATAAAATTAATGGCTGATGGTAAACATTACCCCAGAAGATTTAAACCATGATTACATCGAAAGCAAATCCAAAGACATTTTACTATACAATTAATTATAATGATCATTCGTGGAACTTACTAACAAACATAATCATTTTCTTGAGAGAATTTTCATCAGGGTTGTCTAGAATATTCAGCCAGGCATTCCGTATCTCACACAGATCCCTACTCTCGCTTATACATGAAAATCTTACAGTATTAAAAAGCTGACATTCTACTAAAAGATGGTACACAGGTTCTGTATTAAGACTATTCTCATAACAATAGATACAATAACTATCAACGTTCAAACTGCAGGTTTTATTCTTGATTATAAGTCTGGGAATGAACTTATTTATTAACCTTAATTGTGCTATAATTCTGATGAAACCGAGTGGTGTTCTTGTCAGAGTTAAATATTTCTGAGGTCCTTCTCGCAAGGTTAATTGAGGATAAAGAATTAGAGCAGAGGACGTGTGGTCTCTCTGTAAATCTTCTAGATATAAAATTTTGTCATAAGCTCTTATCCATGTCGATTTATTCTTTTGAAGAGAGGCAAGAGAAAGGAAATCCCAGTCGTCCTCAATCCCAATCCTTTTAAATATACTTCTAACCTGGCGGGCCCAATAGTATTTCTCTAGGGTTGACAAATCATCTTTCAGTCTATCCAGTTCTCTTAATCTTAAATAACATTTCTTAGGACATCGATCGTTGGACATGTTTAGAATTTTTTCTATCCAATTGAGAATTGACCCAAAAACTCGAACTGCAAGGTGGGAAGCACCTGTTTCTAATCTAATAGCATGTAACATTGGTCAATTTATGGTTGGCATGGATCGCACGGAAAATGTATTTAATTTAATTCGATTACGTGATTTTAACCTTAACTGCAAACTCTTCCATAAAATTCTACCTTTGCACCCTGAAATTGAAATTGTCCCAAAAAGAGATTATTTTTTTGAGTTTATCTTTAATAGATTTGTCGCAAATTAAACATCTTTCATGAATAATTTTGGGTTCATGAAAGTGGTAGTTTAAATTGCTTTTAATGGAGCCTGTTCAACAGCTCGCGTCCAATAACACAGCCTGGATTGAGCATTGGGAGGACATTAAAAGTAGCCCTTACCTCCCTATTTTGAAAAATTACCCTTAATGAAACCCTGGGAATTAGGACAGGGTTACCGTTTGGATCAGTGTTTGTAACGATGCTTTTTAGGATACGCAAGTTTTGGAAGCGGAAGTAGTTGGCAGCTAAGAATTCACTTGATATGAAGTTTTCAGGAGATCTTGGTTCAACAAATGCCAAGGATTCAATGTGATTTATCGCGACCCCGTTGATGTCCATATTTTAATCCATAAATTAACCAATTGTCTATTAAAAATTCGTAGAAATGGTGGGCTCACTCGAGCGCGAATAGGAGTTGCGAACGCTATTTCGCTAGATGTTCCGACTTTTGATTTTAGAACCCTACATTTTCCCTAAATTTTCTTAAATTCTGAGCATTCTTATTTTCTGATTCGTAGAAATGGTTGGCTCACTCGAGCGCGAATATGAGTTTCGACCGCTATTTCGCTAGATGTTCCTACTTTTGATTTTAGAACCCTACTAAATTTTCCTTACATTTTCTTAAATTCTACGCATTCTTATTTTCTTTTCCTATACATATCCAGGAGCTTTTAAATGACAAGAAAATCGTTTAGTTCTCAGTCACTTCTTTTTGAATGAAGCTTCAATTGAGCCCAGCTTTGTGCAATGTGGGACTTAAATTTCACTTTATTCTCCTAGTCCTTTATTTTATTCTTCACTTATCACTTGGTTGCACATCATTAGGAAATTAATTGAGATTATTTTCAAAGAAGAATTCTAAACAAATTTTGGCTTATTGTTCAGCTCATTCCAATTTTGTGTCGTTAAAGTTCGACACTTGAATGTCAGGCGGTCTAATGTCCAGGACTTAGCCTGGTTAAGAAGTCCACCATGACAGGTCAGCAATCAAATTTTGTTAACAAAATTGGAGAATTTAGAAAGTACCCGATTCCACAATGGGAGGATTGTTCACTTATTTCCCGCCTTTTAGGAGCGTCGATTTTCAATTTCCAGGTCTGATCCTGGTTGATAGAAAGTCGCTTGCTCCGGCAGGTTATAAGAAAACCTCCCCACGTCGTGAGATTGGGTAAGCCAGAATTTATTATAAATGGTGAGCAGAACTAGTAAAGAACGATACGTATAATTTTATGAAAAAAACCTGGATGTATCTCCTGGATATATTCTTTGAGTCAGCGAATGTCGAGGCGAGGGTGCTCGCAAGCGTCGAGCTTGGTCTGTTTCCAGCTAGTCTGGCAGGATTTCAGAGAACTCCGTTCACCAACCCGGTTAAATTGTAAGTATCATTCGTTCGCGCCGTATCAAACGAGTGGTCCCCTGTATGCTTGGTCCCGCTAGTCTCCCTACTCCTGGGGGTCCGGTTGCGCACGCGTCTATCAAGTTTCCCGCTTGTCGGCTGATATATATTTGTTGGCGAGCATTTCGAGTTCCTGTCCTTATTTTCCTTATAGCTGTCGCTTTTCTTCTTATCGCACACAGCTGATGGTGCGAATTTGTCAATATTTCTCTAGTCAGCTGAATTATATTTGTTGACGAGCATTTCCTGTTCCTGTCCTTATTTTCCTTATCACTGTCGCTTTTCTTCTTATCGCACACAGCTGATGGCGCGAATTTGTCAATATTTCCCTAGTCAGCTGTCTTATATTTATTTTCTTCCATTAGCTGGAGCGGTGACGAGTTGAACCGTCTCAAGCATATCCAGCAGTATTTTGTGGAACATGCAGGATTCTCTTATAAAAAGCGGTTTAAACTTTTTCTATAAAACATAAATACCTGAGACTCCAAATATGTGCGCCATACATTAAAACGCTGGATACAAGACAATCGAAAAGTCGAACAATAGGATTCCATGAATTAAGTTTTAATCTGTGAATCAGAGTAATCGTAGATCCTACAGCGAGGTTAGATTTACGAACAGCTTCATCTTTTGCCCCGACAAAAAGTGCAGATTGGGTGAATGGAGTGCCTAGGTAGATACAACTTTTGACAATATCAATCTCGCATGTTCCGTACATAAAAGGTGGGTATTTTTTATTATGTCCATGACCTCCCTTTCTGTAGATCACTATTTTTGTTTTGTCTGTGTTGACTTCGAGCTCATTTATCCTACAGTAATCTAATAATCCTTCAAGAATCTTACGCATTCCAACCAAAGAATCCGCGAAGAAAGCCAAATCGTCGGCGTACGCTAAGAGCAATATTTCCAATAAATGGTCTATAGATACACCTCTGATACCTCTGGCAAACATAAATTCTTGTAAATCAGCAATTAAAAATGTAAACATTGTTGGACTTAGAACCTCCACCTGCATGACTCCTTTCGTTACATCTACCGATCCAGAGATCCCCTTATTTCCCTTGATTGCAATATTAGCTTTAGAGTAGAAATCTATTACTAATATAATGAATTTTGACCCACAACCTTTCGAGATTAATTTGTTCCACAAGATATTATGACTAACTGAGGGAAAGGCTGCTTTGAAATCAACATAGAGTACAAGAAGTTTGCCTCCGTTCAGTCTCAGACGATTTTGAATCATTGCGTTAAGGGTAAATATCTGATCCGTGCAACCCCTTCCCCTCCTGAAACCTGCCTGCCACTCTGGAAGGAGTTGCATATCTTCAGCCCAAGCTGTCAGCCTTTTGGAAAGAATCTGCGTAAATATCTTTGTAATGCAGTTAACTAAGGCAACGGGGCGGTAGTTAGAAGGATCAGTGACATCCCCTTTTTTGTGTATCATTCTAAGAAATGTTTGAGACCACGATATTGGAATCTTTTCTTCATCAATTATTTAATTAAATAACGAGTTTAAGTAGAGGATCAGATTGCCAGGCAGATTTTTAAAAAAGTCATAGCTAATACCATCCGGACCAGGGGCCTTACCATTTTTGGATTGTTTCAAGCTTGAGATAGTTTCCTCAAGAGTTATATGTGAATCAAGATAAGGATTTCGAAAATGATTAATCGTTATCAAGTAAGAATTTGGATCGCGAACTGCGTAAAGAGATTTCAAGTATTGTTCCCATATAAATAAGTCTATATCATCCTTATACGAAGGTTTAAAATTATAGCTATTCACTATCCTCCAGAATTGTTTGGAGTCGATTGCCTTCGCCAGAGAATCCAAGAAGGAGTTCTTATAACCTTCCTTCTTGGAGCCTAATAATTTTGCGTGCACTTTTTTACAATTCGTATAAATCGACACAGCCTCAGGATTGAATTTTTGTTGTTCACAATTTACAAGTACTTGTTTTAGCTTTTTTTTACTCTTTCTGCATTGTGCGTCAAACCATGGCTTCGAACGACTCAGTTTTTTAGTCGGTTTTACAGTCATGTTAAGTTCTGTCGCTGTCTCCTTAATTGCATCAATTAAATTATTTGAAAGGTCATCTATCGACAACATTGCAGAGTTATTATTCGGAGGGTACTGAATAATTTCTTTATATTTATCAGCAAAGTCATTATTCCACTTAAAAAAGGGGGTGCTTGAATGGTTCGCATAATTTAATGTCGAGTGATCTAATAGCGTCAACGCTACAGGAAAATGATCCGATCGAGTTGGAACCCTTAGCACTTGGAAATCCTCTATTGAGTGAATTCCCACACTAGTACACCAGGCAAAATCTATAATTGAGGAACTTTTTTCTCTTAGGAATGTACATTCAGCTGGGCAGTCGCTTTTAGTTCTCCCATTCAGGACAAAGAACCCATTTTTTCCAAAGCTTTCTACCATTTGTTTTCCCCTAGTGTCCAAATCAGGGACTAGACTTGTTCTTACGTCGTACAAATTTACATTGTTACAGAGAGTCTCCTCCTCTAATTGATTCATTTCTCCAATTTTGCCGTTCAAATCCCCTCCCACAATTATCGAGTATTCCGGGTATTTCATTGACAGGTCAAAGATTATTTCATTTATATTGCGCAGAAAATTTTCGAAATTAGATTTCGGGCCAGAATATATTGATCCAATAACTATATTAAAACTATTACCTTCGAGATTAACAAAAATATAATCCTCTGCCGTACATAACGTTTCCATTTTATATTTGTTTGCGTTGTTGATGATGAGTAGACCCCCCTTTGCTCTTCCTTTTGAGTATTCTCTCGTAGCTGCACTGTAGACAACTTGACAATCGATGTTACGTTGTGGATACGTGATTTGAGGTGAAGAAGTAAGCCACGTCTCACTCACACAAATTATGTCATCTGTGGTAGTGTATTGAAAGATGTCATCTAGATTGTTAAATCCCCTTGCATTCCAAAATATAATTCGATTTTCTGGTACTGTCGGCGAACCCTTTATGAACTTGGGATCGTTTTGGAGTTTTCTCCTCCCGGCTTTACCTTTAAAAAAGTTTTGATTGAATTTCCCATTTGGCTATGTTTGATTCTTTTATTTAAATCAGTAGTGGGAGATTGTGATTTTGGAGGACGTCCTCTCGCCCTTTTCCTGCTAGCAGTAGAGCTTACAGAAGAAGCTGAGATTCCACCTTCGGACTGATAACCTTCTTCACTCTTCTCTGCCACAATTTTAGCAGTTGAAAATACATCGAAATACTGATTATCCATGTATAATCGGGTTCCTTTAATCGTTGAGGACTTCCCAAGACTCTCCAGCTTTTGTTAGTAATCTCGAAGCTTCTTGCGAGTTTCTCTTTGTTCGAGAGTAAAATCGTTTGCGAAAGTTACCCTCAGTGAACGCAGATTTTTAGCATTCTTGTAGACCTCATATTTAAATCTCGAGTTCGTAAATGTAATTAGAACAGGTCTTGGACCATCTTTTTTTCCGAGTCGAATCACCTTTTCGAAGCAATCAATAGGTAGATTAATTTTAGCTTCCTTGAAAATCTTGCTAACCGCCTCAAAAAGATTCTCATTGTTAGAAGAATCGTCCTTCACATTGTAGAGAAAAATATTCCTAGACCTCTCTTTAATGTCTAAAAATTCCAGCTTTTTTTCAAGAATATTGACTTTTTCTTCGAATGCTTTGTTTTTCTCTTCTAAGACATGACATCTGGTTTTGTAGATCTTGAGTTCTTCTAAGATTTTTTCATCTGAGTTCTTTAAGACTTTAATATCTTCAGTCATTCGCTGAACATTTGCTCCTGTGGATTTTACACTCTCTTGCACTGATATTAAGAGAGATTTTAACTCTTCGTTGGTTGTCATATCTACCGATCAACTCTCACTTTATACTTCAAAACACAAAATACGAATAAGTTACCTGGTCCCAGCTATTGATCAACCTGTTTAAAATTTTATACATGTAATAAGGGACCTCAAATTAAACTTTTCCGTGTTAGAATGCTTTTGATTTTTTGTGCGACTAACCCTAATCTTGAACCTAATATCCCTGCCAGAGGTCTTGGGCACATTATCTCTTTTGGTAGTAATATCCCTGTTCTGATTGAGGGATATATGGCTCAAAGCTGTATGAAAACTGATTGTCGAGGTGGACAAAGATTATATTTATTTATCTGTATTCTAGATATTTAACAGCTTCTCATTCACCTGATTAAATGCACTGTGAGTGCTGCATAAATTATTAATACCTCGAAGTAAACGTGCAAAATCAGCAGAATTAAGCCACAAGAAGCTTCATGAAAGAGACAAGCTTATCATTTACTTTCATACTATTTAATATTCTCAGGTGAATATTAGAGAGGGAGGCTTACTATTGGTGGCTTTACCCTATTAATTTAAATCATCAAATGGTAAAATAATAATAAATGAAAGTGAGCTATAATACCGACGCCTTCATTTCATACCATTCCACGTCGTGGTTGGTCCCTTCATAATTACAGATCCGATGCCTATATTGCCTATACACAGGACATAAAGTTATACATAGGACCTGAAGTTATACAGCGACCAAACTCGATATGGAGCGGTATGGAATCGAGGCGTCGCATCGATATAAGAACATACCATTGCTTATTGTCATCATGCCGCCTGCTTTCACTTCCTGTAAGATGATGTGCAGTGTCCCTTTTGTGTTTCGAAATTTTTAGCGCCGTGGATATAAACAGAAATAAGTTGCATAAAACTGTAATGCCCATAGGGCCATAAAAATATAAGCCTCTCGCTGTTTCCGCTGAAAATAAAAGAATCAGTAGTTAAGTTGAAGTTAAATAATGAAATTGGAAAAAATAATAATAAGACCGGTCTTTCTCACTCACTACTCAGTTTTTATTTGAATAAATTAAAATGTGTCTGAATCATACACATTTACTGTCTTAACCAAAAATAATGAAGAAAGTTGTAAATTAAAAATTTTTTTTGCAACATCTACCTCGAAAGTGAGGACTTTCATGCCTCTGAATGTTTTGCAAAGTGCTTTAATCTAGCAGACTGTGCGAAAATAATATTTGCGCATGCACACTTTGCAACACATCCATTTTGCGAATTGAGTATTTGAACATGACGTCACGATAGGTGAAAATGTCAGGAAGGTTAGCATAGTTGGTACATATTTACATATGAACGAATACGACTTTTTGGAAAAAATATTCTAAACGTAAAAGTAAGTTATAAATTCATGAATAGTAATATTTTTCAGAGTGCACTCTAGGCGGTACCTAGATCAGTTAGAGACTTTGAAACCCTAGAGATAGCAGCCAATATTTTCACGGAGGCCCTCATATCTACTTATAAAGGAAACTTATAAAAGAAACTTCGCAGGAAAACCAGAGAGAGGTTTAGACTTGTCAGTATTGGCAAAACGGATTAACTATAGGCCTCAGTTACGACGATGAGGGACGAATACAGTGGTCCAATACGTAAGACCAAGCAAGAAGGCTAGACCAACTTTGGCACCGACATCGAGAAAGGGGCAGAGGCAGCTACACTGGACAGGCTGCTCTCTCGAAATCCGGATGCTATTCTCGGCACTCTAAAATTGCTCGATGGAGAATACACACTCAGTGTCGAGCGAAGAGACCTTAGCTAACCTGATCAAGGTACAAATTTCCTAGTTTCATAGGGTCTGGGGAAAGGGAGGCGATACCTTTGAGGCAACCAAGGCCCACGAGACTGTTAACCCGTACAGGGTCTGGTGAACTCTGAAGTATTTCAGCATATACAAGGTATTCTAACAAAAGACTGTATAGATCATAGGGCCGCTCGTGAGACTTTCTAGGGCTAGTCTGACATTCGGATGTGTTCCGATGGAATAGAGAGATAAGCGAGTAGTCTCCATTCCGGAAGCAGAGAGGATCGGTTATACTTCATCCAAGGATTTTCGTATCATCAGCCTCACATATTTTCTACTGAAAACTGTGGAAAGACTTATGGATAGATACATCAGCGGCAATTTCTTATTAAGTAGGCCACTTCACAAGGAGCAACATGCCTATAGGGCTGGTCACTTGACCAAAACGGCCCTAAGTGGAGCTGTAAACCTAATCGAAGGACAACTGAAGCAGAAAGGCTTCGCGATTGGAACCTCTATGGACATCGAAGGAGCTTCAAATTACACCTCTAGAGATATGATCAGGACGGCCATGATTGCACATGGTGTGCCAACTGCAGTCGTGGAATGGACCTGTCACATGTTGGGCAACAGGAACCCCAACAACGAATAACGGTGATACTACTTTATGTGGAACTCTTGACTTGGGATGTCCGCAGGGAGGCGTTTTTCGCCCCTACTGTGGTTCTTGGTAGTGGATGAACTGCTTAATCTCCTAACAAGCCATAGCTACCACGCTATAGGCTACGCGGACGATATACTGGTCATCGTGCGCGGCCGGCATATGGATGCGCTCTTCGGGGTAATGTAGCAAGCACTGGCGATAGTGGATTCCTGGTGCAGAAAGATAGGACAATCGGTCAATCCGAATGAGACCGAATAAGACCATGGATACACTGAAACTGGACAGGACATCAACTGGAAATCAAAGAGCAAGCTGAATATCTAACAGTTACCTGGAAAACAAGTGCGTAAAGCTCACAGCGAACCTACGGCTCTGTAGCAGAGCCATAGTGAAAAGGTGGAGCTTGAAACCAAAGACACTCATTTGGATCTATACAGCAAACCTGCGACTCCGGTTAACCTCTGCGGCGGTGGTCTGGTGGAGAAGGGTCGAACTGTCCAGTGTGAATTCTCGACTTGAAAGAATCAGGGGACTGGTTCTGCGAGGCGTCACTGGTGGAATGGGTTTCACAATACCGATGGGATCCCACGCCACAGTCCTAAAATCTGAGATTATGACCGTGCTCCAACGCGCCTACAAGGCACAGAAGTATGACAACAAAAGAACCATCCTTATCTGCTCAGACAGCAGGGCTGCTACAAGCGCCCTAATTAGAACAGCGAATACATTAATACTAGTATGGCAGTGCTTGTAGGCAATGAATAATCTAACGATGGATCACCGAGTGACTCTACTTTGGATCCATGGACACAGTGGCATCAAAGGCAATGAGATCTCGAACAAGCTGGCAAAACTAGCAGTAAGAGAAAACTTCACTGGTCCCGTACCAGGTGTAGGCATTTCCAGTAGGTTAGTCACTGAAAAAATCAACCGTTGGCTGACCAAGAAACATCAGAAGGAGTGGAGGTTGGCCCCTGGCTGCAGAGAGGCTAACCCTATTGAAAATGAAAAGCCCTTTCAACTACAGTTTTAATGGCCGTTTTGATAGTCATTAAAATTAAACATAATTGCGCAAATGCATTACATACTTGAAAATTATTATTATTCGTGAATTTAAAAGTTTCACGTTTAGAATATTCTTTCCAAAAAGTTTCACGCATTGACGTGTACTCATGTACCAACTATGATAACCTTTCTGATAATCTCACCTAACCTAACATGATCATGACTTCACACTAAGCTACTTAAGCGACGCAATGGACGAGCATGCGCACTTTAGAGATAAGTGACTATGCAAACCGGCAGAATAAAAATCTACTTGAAAATTCACGAAAGCTCCCGATACGGAATTGGAAATTTGGTGAAAAAATGTGGTAAATAATGTTCTCGGATGGTTGCTGCAAGAAAAAAGCTTGTACATTTGCTTTCAGCTTTTCACGCTCGTCTACGTTTTAGCACTCCCTTCGCTCGTTCATTAACCTCGTGCTTCGAGCTTCTAGTGCATGCTGCATGTTCTACACACTCGTCCCCAGGAAAAAAAATCCATTGAAAAGGTGACTCCGTAAAATGCGTATCTGTTAATTATAGAATGAGATTTCTAAGAGTGAATTGGTTTCCGACTATGTGAATCAGCCAATTTCTCGAACGACTTCGAATCTGCAGTATACTGCAATGACCATTTCAAGCAAAGTCGTATTCAATTGGTTTCCCTTTTTTTGACTGAGACCGACTCTTTGGAGATTTGGCTGCCATATTTCATATGAGTTTTAAAATTCATTTATATTTAAGAAATCAAGAGAAATCATATGCAAGGCTACTAGATTAATTTTTTCATTTTAGTTCTGAAGAACGTAAAGGCCTTTGAGACATACAAGTCTACCAAAAAATCAGAATGAGTAAAATTCTCTTGGAAATCAATCGGCGGCAATCATTCAAAGCAAGTGAATGGATTTTTTTTCTGGGTCGGCAAACGCCTTTTTTGCACGCTTTTATCACAAATAGAGATAATTTGACTTACAGTGAAACCAGCACTTGTTTGTATTGAAACCTGGTTTGATCAAATATTCAGGAAGATCGGCTACTAATTCCATGACTAGGCAAACGCCAGTTAGAATTGATGCGCATCCCCAAGCATAAATTGAATACATGATGAATTTCTTGCGCTCCCACCGTTTCACACTGCCTTGCAGAGATCGGAAACCCCTACACAAATATAACATTATTTTAGAGTATAGATCAAATGCTGACACATGTCTTCAATACATTAGAGAAAAAGGATTTCTGAACTAGTGAAAGAATTTGCTGAGACTCATAATGAATTCAGGAGTCAATCTTTGGAAATTCATACTACTAAAAGCAGAAAAGTAATTGATACAGATTTAAAATCTTCTACTTTATCAACTTGCATGCATTGTGAAAAACAACAAAACTGATTTCTAATGCAAAATACTCACTACTGCAAACTTTTAAAATAACGTTATACAAAATAAAATTGAATGTATCAAGTGAGTGTAGAATTTTCGAATTACTATTATGTATAAGTTGTGCACATACATAGTTGGGTACATACCCGAATCAATTCCAGATATTTTTAATTAGAAATGAAACCCTCTATATCAAAAAGCGACTGTCCTTGCTACTATGCTGGGCTTGCCGATTAAAATTACCAATATTGAGAAAAAAATAATTTTTTCTGAATAAATAAATTAGACATTTTTTATCAAGTATGTTTATAATATCAACAGTAATTATTCTGCTATAAAGTTTTGTTACATAAATACTTTTTTAAAAATTTATTGTAATATAACAAAAATTCTAACGCTAAATGTCTAGTAAAAAAGCCCCATCTTTCTTCATCTGAACATGGGGACCACATGTGGTTAGAAACCTAGGAATTTGTAAGGGGAAATGGCGGGGTGTCCCATGGGTATTTCTGAAATCTTTCAATTTTATATAGAATGTGTGGCTATTGACAATTAAATTGCCTCTGCAGGTCCGTAAACAATTGGACATTATTGTGGTCAGTATATAAATACAGTCTTTCCAGATGATCAGAAATAAGATAATTATGGTGTTTATTAATCGAAGAGATTTAAAAAAATGATTCTCCCACTTGGAGGCCACACCACACGGACAACACATACTAGGTCTGTCCAGAAAGTATCCGACCTTGTCGTGTACCAGGAGTAATACTTAATTCTGGTCAACGGTGATGATATTCTCATCAAAGTACTGCCATATGGAAGCCACAATATTCTTATAGCGATCCTCCTACTTTCGCAAGTACTCCTTGAAGTCACCTTTCGGAATAGCAAAAAGCTGCTTCGTCACATTCTCTTTTATTTTCTTCACGTTTTGAAATTGTTTTCCTCTTAGAGGATACTTCCGTTTGAAAAACAGCCAGAAATCACAAGGAACCAGGTCAGTATTGTATGGGGCCTGCCGAAGTTGTGTAAGGCCGTATTTCACCAGAAATTGCGGATTAAAATGCGATGAATGGGCAGGTACATTGTCATGGTGAATGACCCAGTCACCACTTTTCCACAAATCAGGCCGTTTCCTTCTTACTACGTCAAGTAATGGCTTCAGAACTCGTTGGTTTGTTTACCGTCTGACCTTTCGGGTCATATTCATGGTTCACAAAACTTGTCTGGTCGAAGAAAACAGTGAAAATTGCCTTCACGTAGCTCCGACTCGAACGCGCTTTTTTCGCTCTCGGGGATCCAGGTGTCTTCCACTGCGAAGATTAAGCATTTGTCTCAGGGCCACAGTCAGTAACCCATGACTCGTCCCCAGTAATGACCTTTCTGAAAATTTACAAGTTGTTTCTCCACTCCATAATTCTTTTGGTTTTCCGCCTGCAGCCATGGAACGAATTTCGCAGGCACGTGGCTCATCCCCAAATCTTGGTTAAAAATGTCCGATACAATAGTATATACAATCACAGTAATATACACATTCCAATAAAATGGCCTAGCCTAATATTCAATTTGAGTGTCACTCATAGAATCATCACCATACACTTTCTGCATCATGACGATCGTTTACCGAACATGAATAGCCAAGTCTTTAGCCAAAGTTAATTCACACACTTTGTTCGGTGCATTCCGTCAACTTAGCAGGGGGCACACAGTCGGATACTTTCTGGACAGATATGGCAGTTATAGGTATGTTCAAGTTCAAGTGTCACATGACATGGGACTTCTAAAATGTCCACGCTCCTACTGTCTTAAGCCTTAGCCTTACCTGTCCCAGTAACAAGGAGTTGATTGGGACGCATAGACTGGAATTAATTCTATTGAATATCTTGTCAACAGCATTAAATGACATTGGCTCTATTCGATACTTATTTCGTGAAAGGCATTGCATGGCATACAATTTGGCGATTCATCGAGTGGTATTTAATGGCAATAAATGGAATAAATTCAAATGCATCACAAGCAAATCACTTTAATGCCTTGAAGTTTATGTGCAATAAAAATTATTGAATCGAAACGAGTTTTATACAGTGAAGCGCATTCAGTGGCATTTCCGACAAAAATGCAATCGGTATGCATTTCAAAATAATGAAATTCTGTCCTTTTAAATACCAGTCTCTGCGTTCCAATAAACTCCTTCTTACCGAGATCGTACATGCGCATCTGAGCCTGCCTAAATGTTACCTTCCGCATCTACGCATGCGCAAGCGTCGCCCTTGATATCATCTACACTTGTGCACACGTTACTTCCGGTAGATAATTACAGTACTTATGACTGCATAACGTACATAACATGATTTAAAGTAGGCTACAGTACCTGAATATGCGCACTAGTAACTCACGGTACTTATGGCTGCGCAGAGTGTATCTACGGTACATATGGTTTCAGTCATCTAGTTAACTAATAACCGTAGGAAAGCGGTATACACTGAGAAACTTTAGGTTAGAAAAATTACTAAAACGGATAGCAAATGGGGGCAAAATGCTTAAATTTCGACATTTTAATACATAAATAATAAGTTATACTATTTTTATAAGAAGATTTCCTATTTGGTAATAGCAATCCTTACTATTTTCTGTAGTAAAATCCGATGTAGGAAAAATTAGTAGAGAAATTAATAAATTGTACAAAAAGAATAAAAGTAATAAGTATTTTAAATAACATAATATACTAAATATGTAGAAGAAATTACTATTGTCTGTAGGAACACGATGTGTATTATGGATATTCCCTACTTTTCGTAACAAAGGTTAATACCAATTATTAAATTTGGTCCCAAATATTACTAACTGATTTAGCAGAAAGTATCGAGCCTTGGACCGAGCGCGGCCGAGTGCATCCGACGTGTGTCGATCGCCGATCATATTTTTAGGTTGCGAAAATGACATCTAATTTATGTTTCAATGCAAAATCCGCAAAGAAACGTAATTAAAAAAAAAATATTTACTTATTTTAATTAAATTAAAAATTTTGTTGTTTAAAATTATAAAAATATCATGAATATTAATCAATTGAGGATTAAATGAATTAGAACCAATAAACCCTATTTCATTTAGGTCATATCGAAGTTTTCATTCTGAGTCACAAAATGTCTTATAGGTAGATGGATCATCGCCCGACTGCTGTCCCGGAGACGCGTGTTCGATTCCCGCCAGCCTTCGTTTTCTTCTAACCCGATTTTTCTGTTTCAGCTTTATAATATAATACTATCTTTTAAGAATATATACATATATGTAATTTCTAATGTTGTCAATTCTTAATTTAAATAAATGTGAATTATGCGTTAAATGTAGAACATGTGTGTAGGTAGGCTTGTGTGAAAGTTAGCAACACGTATTTATTTTTTTTACTATTCCCACTGTAGCATATTTTGCTAACCAGTTAGTAATTCGGTGCGCACGGTCCTTGCGCATCATTTTACTACAGCACTTTGTAAATACTGTTATCTTCTACAGATATTAATCCAACAAATTTACTATTTTCTCCTACCAAAATTAGTAAATAGTGCAGACTTGCAGTTTTACTACAGAGGTTAATAAATACTTCAAATGTCTTTTACAATAAATGCAATAGTTTTAAATTTTATTCCAATATATGTTATAATTCTTTAAGTAGCTACGAGTTACTATTGAGGTTAGTAAATATTATTAAAATTTGCTTTTTGCCTCTCATTGCAAAGTTCAGATAGTGAAATCTAGTGTCATTTTTAACAAGAAATACAAACAAGGGTTTCTCAGTGTACAACTGCAAGCACATTGAGCAATATGTGCGCTAGCATGTGTATCGCAGGAAACTTCTTCGCACGCAGAAGAACTGCGGTTCACAAATGCGCTGGCTTATATACCATGGAAGCACTGGATTCCCAGTGGGCACAAAATTTGGCTACATCTTTACGACATCGTTACGATATCTTTACAACAACTTTACGACATCCTATGCCCATGTCGTTGAGATGTCTTGACGATATCGTAAACACGTCGTACGATCTGATGATGTCTTTTTCACATCGTAAAGACATCTTAACGGCATGGACATAGGATGTCTTGAAGTTGTCGTGAAGATCTCGTAACGATATCGTAAAGGCGTTCACACGGAGAAAAATGGATGGTCAAAGTTAGAAAGTCGAAATTTACAGAGCCAGTCATTCCTTCTATATGGTCGAACGGTCCTTCCAACATTTTTTCGACATAGTCAGAAAGACTCTTATTTTATGGCCAGTCTGACGACTATAAGAACACCAGACTCACTATCAGGGATAACTAAGGTATCCCTTTCGGTATGGTGAATACGCGCATCTTTTTTTTCACTTATTTCGACCATTCCCGAAGGACTAGATAAACCATCTCATATGCTCGATTGCTCGACGTTTGCGCGTCAAACATGCGCGTGAAAATTTGTAGGTTACCGGGTATCGCTAATTGGTGTTTGGTGCCAATTTGCATAACGGACGCGTGGACCGCGGGCTGCTGATAATTAGCGATGAGTAGTTTTTAAGTATTCGCAAGTATTGCTAGTGTTGTGCTTGAGGTGTGTCTCGTGTTATTCCCTAGTGATGAGAATTTAAACGATCGTATTTGTAAGTATCTATTTTATATAATTATGTGAAATTCGAAATAGTTGATACTGTTATTATTTTTTAGGTTATATTATAATACAAGCTTAAAGTAATTTTTGATTATTTAAATAATCACTGAATTCTGTAGCATTAATTATGTAGTTTAAAGTTGATTTGTAATTGCGAATTTTACAATAAAACTTTATCTTCCAGTTGTCACCTATTCCACATTTAAATTCGTGGAAAGATAGATGAAAGCTCATAAGTGAAGCTGATGGAGAGCTGGAACTGTGAGGAAAAAATTATTCAAATATTCAGAGGTAATTGTCATCATATGGTTCAAAATTTATTTAGTTTCTTACAAATGTCTTTTTTTTGTGGGAGATTCATAATTTTAGTAGAAAATTTAAATGTTTAGTTGAAAAATGAACTTTTTTAGAATTTCGCTACTATTTCATATAGGAAAGTCGTCTCTTTGTCTTTAAAATTCAAAAATTTGTTTGAAAAGTCAACTGTGCTGTAGAAAATTTAAGTTTTTTTTATTACAAAATCATTTTTCAAATGAAAAATCAATTTCTTTAAATAAAAATTCACCTACTCGATTTTTGGTTAAAAATTGTTCTCCTTTTATAATTTACAACTTCACCTATTTGATTGAAAATGTATATAGTTTGTTGAAAATTAATTTTTTCCAAATGAAAATTTAACTATTCCATTTTATCAAGCTTATTTGAAGAACCGCGACTTTTCCGAATGCATGTTAAATTGAGTATTTTTATTTAAAAATTCCATATCAATTTTATTTTGTGATAGCTTAATTTAATTTGTATTGTTTTGAACTTAATTATTTTTAGGGTCTGTGGTCGAATACTTGTTTAAGTACGTTTGGTTAAAGTTTAATCATTTTGGTTTGAATATTCGATCATTTGTTTGGAAATTCATTTTGTAGTTTGTAGTTTCAATATTTGGCTAAAACTTCAATTACATTTTTAAAAATTCATCTCTTTTGCTTGAATGTTTCCAGCTATTTGCTTGCATATGCAAATGTTAGAATTATTCTTTATTCAATTCAATTAACTAATTGAAAATTAATCTTTCGGGCTAAAAATTCAACTGTTTTCTAAAAAATTAGACTTTTGAAATTTAAAACTCAGCTCTCTTGTTGAAAATATGTCTTGGGGTTGAAAATTCGTCTATTTTGATTAAAGTTCAACTATTTTGTTGAGAATACAATATATTCAGACTTGAGATCTTGTGCGGTTCATAACATCCTTTATAATTTTAAACGACTAATCCGACTTTATTAAAGCCTTCTAGTCAATTCGAGCCCTGGAATCAAAATCAAAACTACTGTATAGCTACTTTTTATTATATTAAAGATTCCTGTCCCTACCTGACGGAAATTCGACCACTGCTTATAAGCATTTACAACACAACGTGGGCACCTTTGAAGAACAAAAGGAAAACTGGTGATTGTGCATTTCCGAGCGAGCAGCATTTTTAAAGGATAACGACATATTCGACTACATCAAGCTCTTTCCGGCTTTGCGAGTACAGTTTGGATACAAACTGCTCTTACAAGATTTTGATGAAAAGTATTTAGCAAAAAGAAATGCATTATACGCAGTGTGATCACGCACAAGGGAATCGTCAGGCAATGTACAATGTTCGACCGTAATTGTATTAAATTCTAGATTTAGCTTTAACGAAGGCTGTCATGAGATTGTGATTCATGAAGAAATCTCCATAGGTATATATTAAATATAGCAGTGACTGTTTTATCATATAAGTTATATTTATATTTATGCTCCTACTTCTAAAAATAAAACTGTGCATTTATAATCACAATTTTTAGCGAACTTTAACCTATTCATCATTAAGTTAAATATTTCGTTTAATTTTAAGGTTACGTCAGGGTTTATCATTTTTTCAATTCATATATTGTTTTTGAATACTCTATAGAATATGTTATACTCTACATCTGAATTACTATGAAATTATGCTAATTACATAGTACGATGACTTTTATTAATTGATGAATAGTCAGGAGTATTTCCATACCAATCTTCAGTAAAAACTACTAATTCACAGAAAAAACGTTGAAAATTAAATTCATAAAGAATTTTTTCTTACTAATTTCTTTTGTTACGATTTAGTATTACAAATTAGTAATTTTTTATTGAAAATTATTATCAGAATGCTTACTATAAATCAATTAATAAAGGACTCCTCACTGTTTACATAGAAGACCTTCATACTAGTCCAGATTAGAAAATCAAATCAAATTTTTTTATTAATTTTCAAAAATAATATAAAAATATATATTTGGCTCTTAGAAATAGTCATTTTAATCGTATCAGATTTTTGAATCGACCCTCTGCAATAATCGAATTTGCCCTCCTAAAATATACATTTTGAAATTCCGGGATAATCTAATCCACCATTCCGAGCTGATAGAATCGACTGTATTGAGATAATCGAAGCGGTGATCCGAGGTGTCCAAACCGACCCTTCACAATGACCAGGTTAACACTTTGAGAAAATCGAATCGACCATCCGAGACCATCGAGTGGTCTGTCTAGAGACAATCATATTGACCCTTTAGCATGATCGGGTCAGCTTTCTTGAGATGACCGATTCGACCGTCCGAAATGATCGAGTCAACACTTTGAGATGATCGATTTGAACCTCTTGTTTCAACCTTCTAGAGATAATCGCTTTAGCCATATTCAAGGGCTGTCCCATAGTTGACCCTGCAATATGGCCGGTCGGCACATCTAGATGGCCAAACAGACCTTCCATTTTTCTCCGTGCACTGGGTTTATCAATAATTACTATTTTAGTTGCAAATGCTACATTCTCCGTCAAATTTCCGTAAAAAATCATTTATTTTCTTTTAAATAAACTAATTTAGGGGCGCATGAACCTACGTTTTAACCTAGGTCTAAGCGTCGGTCTAAGCCTGGGACAGACTGTTTTTTGCGGGAAGTGCGCCATGGAGAATATTTATACACGTAGATTGTATAAAATTGATACGTAGAAATAATCATATGAATGGACCTAAGAATACACGTGTAAATATATTTATATATTTTATATGGTGCCGGACAAACACGATTAATATAAAGTGCGTCCATGGATTTAAAAAAAATTTAGATTCGAATCAACATAAAACATATGCCTGAAACATTGTAACGCATTACGAGACAAATATGTAGAAGGCTGAAAAGTGAAAAATTAAACTGAACAAAGCGTTTGCTTAAAAAAATGGATTTTTCAATGCTACAGTGTTTTTTTTTAATACAAAATATTTAGTTCATTTGTATTTTGTAACTGTTTAGTACAACAACAGAATTTTATTGAATACAAGGTTTAAACGTCCGTATAATTTATCACAGTTTATCGAGATAAAAACCCACCTCCGTTTCGAATATGGTTATGCCGTGACACCCCTATTGTCTTCAATGGGAAACTTAGAGAAAAAAACATCGAAAGTTGTTCAATATATTAACCTCCCTACAGTGGTCGGATAATGCAACCTACAATAATAATTAATTATCCAAAATACTAAGTTAGGTAAAATAAATAATAAAATAAAATCAATAGCTAGGACAGAATTCTTGTTAATAAATAAAAATAATTATTACATTCTCATTTAGAGAAGGTATTAGATTTGTGTAAAATGTGACCCCCCCCCCCGGGTTTTGTCAAATGTCCACGTTTTGAGACCCCCTGAACCCAAAAAACAGGGTTTTACGAATGTGTCTTTGATATACTCTTTGAGTCTCCTAAACTAAAGGTCAAGTTTGTTAGCCAGCCATTTTGGATTAAAATTCAAAAAGTGAGAGCATTTTGAAAATTTTTGAGAACATTTTTTTCAAAATTTGAAAATTGTATGTGCAGCTGTTCATAGTACTCGGACATTCAAACAATTTATTCCGATGACATTTTCCGATAAAATAGAAATTTTCAGAGTTACAGCATTTTGAAAATCCAAAAGAAGAAATGAAAATTAACATTTTCAGTCAAACAACGCACGATACGAAAAAAACTCAGGATAAGAAAAATGTTTCTTTTTGCACGCCCTACAAGATTATCATAACGACTTTCTTAATTTTTCTTAAAAAATGGAAATTCACATTTTTACTGCACAAAAAATATTTAAAAATTCAATTTTATGGTCAAACTATGCTAGATACGACAAATAATGATTCAACAAAGTTTGTGTTCTTCGTTTAGAGGTAGGCCGGGAATTGGCAGATCGGAACTTAAGGTAAGAGAACTACGAGAAACTATGCACGTAAGGAAACTAGATATTCTATGTGTATCAGAGACAAAGAAAGAGGGTTGCGAAAGTAGAAACATAGAAAATGGGGTGTTGAAAGGCGATTTTAAAAAATAGGGTGAGGAGTAGATAGTGAATCACATTGTAGTCAAGGGGTCGGTTAGATTATGAACGAAGAAGCAAGCCAGCATCTCAATGATCAAGAATCTATCGCCCATATTTCCGTGGGTTAGAATGAAGGTAGGAATCAGAAGATTGTTTATCATAGCTTGCTACGCCCCAGTTGATAGTGATCCGAGAGATGTCAACGACGCCTTCTGGGACACTTTAAATGATACAATAAGTACTTGCGTTCATGGTGAAAGAATCATTCTGCTAGGAGATATGAACGGATGGGTCGCGGTCCAACGTCAGGGTACAGATACAGAAAGGGTGTCAAGTAAGTCTGGGGATCCAACAAGAAAAAATTATAACAGGGAAAAATTAGTTAGCTTATGTTTAGAAAAGGGCCTATTTATTACAAATACTTGGTTCAGACAAGAAGTGATCCACATGTACACCTGGCGTAAAGAAAATAGCCACAGATATATAATTGACTTCGTTATTGCGGATGAAAGACTAAGAGAACTAATCAAAGATACAAGAGTCATGAGGGGCTCTGAATGTGATACTGACCATTACCTTCTAGTCTCCAAAATATACTTATGGCGGGGATGGAGAAGAAAGAGAACCAAACAAACGAAACAAACGCGAAACAAGATTGAAATTTTACAGAAAGCGGAAGTGCGGATAGATTTTCAGAATAAGTTCAACGAACGCATAGATAGGGTAACTTGGGAAGCGCTTAGAAGCAATAAGGATTAGACAAGGCCCTCGTCAGGTTTTCTATTTTTAATAACAAATTTTTAGTCAAGTATGCTGATAATCAGGCAACCATATACAAGTATTCTGTCATTACTTATAAATATTTTCTCGCTGTTCTGGTTAAAAATTAATAAAATAATATTGAGATACAGATGGTACGTTAAGTTTTCATTTAGTGGAATTGGAGGGGTTTTCTTATGAAAACCCTAAGTCGAGAAGTCTCCAGAAATACTTGGCAACGCCGAATTCAGAAACATAACCTATATTTTATCATAGTACCTTGCGTGCGAAATGCGAATGTCATTTTGACATAGAGCGTACTTCAGAGATTGTATAATCTCAACATTGATTGAATTAGTAATTATCTGAGAGACGGAAAATGGAAAAAGACGTCTTCAAGACAGCAGTCGTATTCGGTCAAGAAATATCGCACTCGAAAACAAATGAATACAGGTGAGAGCGACAAGACGTCTGACAGTTCTCATCCAACTTCTACAAAAGGTAATTTAATTTGTTTAGTATTATTTGGAAGAGGAAATGCTGAAAAAATGTATACACTAACCTCGATTATTGTTATAAATAAATTGATTGCCATAGAGCGTATAAATGTTGTTTGGAACATCTTGCGTAATTTTACAAATTCAAAATCTATCCTCAAAATTTAATAGTTTAATTTTAAAGAAATAGTAGGAAAATTATACATTTTTTCGCTCTGCACACACACTATTTGTACCAACTTATAATGCAATAAATATACTTTTCGAAAAAAAATATTTAATTTTAATTCGAAATTGGAGGAAAAAAAATTAACCTAGGGCGATTGGTCGGACATGTTGAAAGAATGAAAGATAAACGTCTAACCAAATAAGTGTATAAAGGTAAAGTAAATGGCTGTATGCTCCTAGGCAAACCGCGGAAAGAATGGTTAGAATGTGTGAATGAGACCTCAAACCGAAAAGATATAAGAAGCCATAGGAATAGGAGAGCTTGCATGCAAAAATGCATGGACATGAAGGAAGCTAGAGAAGTAGGCCAGGACAGAAAAGGGTGGCGACAAATATTTTATGAAAAGAATGTGAGTAGATTGAATGACGCCTGGAACAAAAGACCTTGGATACAAATGGGCCCAAGTGGGGAACCACACATAACAATTTTGTGAGGCTCTTCACTTGGGGTGATCGCTAGAGATATTGATCAGCAACCTGGGTCAGAACAGTGTAGCAGAACGAACGTGTTATTTAAATAAATAACACGAAAATTCTAGATCAATCTAAAAAATCTATACCTCCTCCTCCACATTACCATTTTCCAACCGAGCGAGTCACGCCTACCCCGAGAGGGAAATGGTTTAATGGTATAGTAATAATTAATGCTCATGGTATTTGAAAATTCGAACAACTCATTCTATTTTTATATTCTAATCCAGACAAGGTATTATATTTGTGTAAAATTCGACCCCCCCCCCCCTCCTTCCTCCGGTTTTTGTCAAATGTCCATTTTTCAATAATCATTTAACAATTTATCATATATATGTTCCAGAAACGATTAGATACTTTTCTTCGCCCCTTTTCAGATAGTTGGAAAAAATCTTTTTGATGATTTATTAGAAAGATACGGAAATGTACGCTGAAGTGAAGGAATTTCCTTCTTCATTTTGAATCAATTACAAATTTAATCATTTTTATCTGAAGAACATAGAACATAACATATGGTAGTTGCGAAGCGCGACAACCAAATCGCGCGCCGCAAGCGCGCTCAAACTTTTGAGTTTCTATTATACGATGAACAGAAACGAGCGTGAAGCGCGAGGTATAGGGGAAAGTTGCCTAAGACGAGCCCCCTTCCATATTTTCCAAAAATTTTCGATTTTAAGGAACTTTAGAAGCAAAAGCGATTATTGGCATCATAGTTTGATGTTTTATTTACAAAGTTCACACACTTAAAAGTTCAAAAAATGTTTAAAAGGCAAGGAACTTCGATGTTGAAAAAAATATGTATTTGTCTCGTCTTAGGCAACCCGGTATCCTAAGACGGGCCCCTTTTTAAAATAAAAAAAGCTATGTAATTAAACACTAGATATTGATGAATTTTATTCGCAGCGTATTGTTTAAACATAATGTTTACGTTTATGACATATTAGTCACGTGAAATACCTTATAAAGCGTAAAATAAGCGTCAAATAAGGTCTAACAGAAAATAAGTGTAAAAGAAGTTCAAGGACTAAATGTTTATGAAAAGTTATAAAATTTCGAATATTATTCATCTCAGATCCACAATTTACTGATATAAATCGAAAAAGCGACATAGTTTAAAAAATTTCTTATTCATGATGTAAAAACAAGAAAGAGGTTAGGTCATTACCATTGAGACCATCGGAAACTCACAAGGAAAGCAGATTTCCCTCTTACCTACAGTTCTGTAGCCTAACCGGGGCCCGTTTTAGGAATTTCGCATGATCACAATTTTTTAAATATTTTAATCAAATAGCATAAGAATTAATAAAACTTAAGTATCAGTTGCAAAGTTTACCAAATTATCTATCAAACAAAAACATAACTTACTCCTTCAAATCATTAGAAGTTATTAAATCACAACTTCTAAAACAGGTGAAAGTTCGTTCTCTAACGTACGAAAATAATTTTTCCTTTCTGTTTTTGTTAATTTACTTCCAGTGCAGGAAAAAACACCTTCAAAATAACCAGAATTTTGCTGAACACGTATTCGCATGCGTAAGTGATGACTATATTGCTTTTGTACAAAAATATTCATGGTGTCCCGTCTTAGGAGGGGGCTCGTCTTAGGCAACTTTCCCCTACATGATTTTTAAACTAAATATCGAGCGCGAAGCGCGAGTGTCTTGATGAGAATGTGTTCCTTAAGGTCGATAGAACCTTAAGTATATTAGTTCTTCTTTTTATGTAAAACGTACACAATTAAGCCAAAAGCAGGTCATAACGATGAATCTTACTAAGAGAGTATTAGCCCGTGAAGCGCGTAATAGCGAGCACACGAATTGCGAAAACTCATAGGAACCGAGTTTAAAGCGTCAGGTAAATGTGTCCAAGCTCGTAGCGCGAGGTGAATACATTATCGAGCGCGAAGCGCGAGATCCAACAGGTTCGCTCAAACTTTCGAGCGAAGCGCGCTGCGCACGAAGCGCTCGATGAGAATGTGCCCGCGAAGCGGGCAGATTATTTTATGTATGTTTGTGCTTTTATTCATCGATTATCCACTAGTAAAATTACGGAATTTGTTAATAAATTAAATCCCATAATGTTATTTGTTTCGCCTGCACAACATATATAGCCATGTTTTTTAACATGTTAAATACGGTGTTGTGAAAATATAGTGATCAAAAGTTAGAGAATTGTTTTTTAATATTTCTATTGTAAAAATTCAAATGGATGTGACATACCCTCGCATGATTTCCCCTAATGTATATTAACATTTAATTTGCTACTACTGTAATGAAAGAAAATTGAAATGTAGTTGATTTGAATAAAGCTACTTCTCCGGCAGTTACTTATATTGTAATGACAGAACAAATAATATGAGTTGTTTTAAACCCAGCCTCTGATTTATTTTGGGCATGTACAAAATACGAACCGATTTCACTATATACAATGCAGTCCAGAAATACGCGGACGGCTGTATTTCAATATTCAATTTCTATCAAATTAATCAGAAATTTGTTCTACAAAATACCTGGAAGCATATCGAAATGCTATAATGAAATGAGTTTATGAGGAGATATTGCAAATATTAATCTCTTGCGTTATACACAAAATTTGTCAATATGCTTCGGCTCATTTTAAATGGATGGATTTCCATAGAACGCATATCGTATCACAAAAATTGTACAATCATTTATCTCTGTTATGACTGAAAGGAACTTGGAATCTGCACGGAGAAACTTTTTATATCAATATTTGGTTCATACTGCACCTATGATTAAAATGAAATATAAGAATTTGGGGATAATCGGGGTACTGTTATAAAGATTCCTACTATAATAAGAGATTAGATGATGTTATTTGGTGTCGACCAGGTGATAAAATTAATTAGAAGATGTTAATAAGAGATGATGGTATTTCTGTATGTATTATTATAAACTTGAGCGAGCAAAAATTAGTATTTACGTTTAGAAAAAGTCTTATTTACTGTTTGAAAATTGTGAGTGCTAAAAAGTGATAATGGTCAATAACAAGTTTTCTAAAAAATATTGTCAATAGTAAATATTTTAGGTAACATACGTTATAAGAAATTTACGAAATTCTAATATTCTTAAATAAGAATGCGTATTGAAATAAGAGCCGCTAGCAATATCTGCAACCAGGATTTGAGAGAATTCTAAAAGACTATACTAAAAGCGCCCAAAAGTTTCCGAGCTGTTCCGTCTATAGCCGAGTACGCGACGAACTGGCCAGCAGACCGACTGCACCCGACTCGTGACCTGTGATTTCCCGCCAAAAGTTTCAATCATAGGCGTTTGTAGTACAAAAATGTTTGTAGCTAATGTATTATGCATTGAAGCTTAAACAAATTTAAATTCGGAAATTATCAATAAAAAACGGCATTAATGGAACAGTTCAAAGATTTCTGGTTAAAAAATATCAATCCACCCTATCGTTTCAAATATTCTAAATTAAAACTAATCCTCCATTTCAATTTGCATTAATTAAAATGTCGAAAAATGAAACATGTCCCTCTCCCAACTCAATATAAACGTTCAACACTAAAAAGTGCCTCTTCCTATTTAGAAAAACTTGAAAACACAAATTTCCTCTCAGTTCTATGAGAATCATAAAAATAACAAAATGTCCCTCTTTGAATTCAGAATAAATTGGAAATTCAAAGTTCCCCCCCTCCTATTCAATAAAAAATATTTGTTAAATTATGCTCCTCCCATTCAGAAAAAAAAAATTAAAAAATCTTTCCTGAAATACAATAAAAATCTTGAAAAGAAAAAACAGTCTCTTCTAATTTATTAAAAATTGTATTCCTTCTAACTCAATAAAAACCTTAAAAATATAAAATGTACTGCCAATTTAACAAAAATTAAAAACAAAAATTTCCTCATTTCAAGCTTGATAAAAATGTTAAAAATACAATACTTCCCATTCTTCCACTTAATAAAAATTTTTAACCAAAAAAGTTCCTCTTGCAATTGGGGGAAAAAAACTAAAGAGCAAAATTCATTTATTTTGATTTCGGTCGTTTCAATTTGATAATTTTGAATTTTTATTTAACATAAGAATAAAAATTGTAACGTTAAAAGTTTAAATTTTTACCATTCAAGGCTTCCTGTTTCAAACAATTCAGTTTCAAATTGTTTAGTTTTGATTATTTGATTTATAATTGCTCATTTTGAAATTTTTGTGATCAAAAAATGTCGAACTGAATGGGTTGAGAATTGAATATTTTAGACTGAGGCAATATTTGGATAGGATTCTGAATTGAATAAGAGGGTAATAATTATGAATATATTAATTTTAAGTTTTCACATTGAAAATAATTTATAAAGTTTCAATCAGAAATTTCAATTTGCCTAATTGTTATTACCGTTTATCAACTTAAAACATCTTCATAAACAATTTTGAATTTCAAACGCTTTTCATTTTTTATTCCTGAAGCCTTGAAAACTGAATTTTTAAATTCTTTCAACTAAAAATTTACGTTTAAAAATGAAGACATAAAATGGAAAAATTGTAAAGTAACAGATTTTAGAATTAGGCGTTATGAACTGAATGATGCAGTAATTAAAACAGTTAACAACTGAACTTAATATTCAGAAAAAAAAGTTGAAATCGAACTTTTTGTAAATTGAATTATATCATGTGATATGATATTTGCGATATTCCAAGTGATTTCATAAATTGTTCTTCTAAGAATTTGTAAAATTATCTGTGAAAAAATAAATTCACTGTTATTTGTCGGTTTTTCCCGATTTCAGAAAATTCCTGGTCATTTTTTGGTTTTCGATCCAACGGCCACCCCGTAAGTGACAAGTTCACAATGCTTTGAATTGTAAGTTACTATGAAAATAATAAAAAAAAAGTTACAAAAAAATGAGGAAGCTAGTTTTTCTTTCAGTCTCAAGAGGGTTACAGTCCAATATGTCAAAGGCATTTTTCGTTGAAAGTTGGATTTTTTCAGTAGCAATTATAATTTTTCTAAAAGCTTGTACCATTAAGAAATTTCTTGTCCTTCTATAAATTTACTTTTATGAATTAAGGAACATCATTATTTGTTTTTATATATAAAAATTTTAATGAAAATAATTAAAACTAATAAAACTTTTAATAAACTCAGGTAATTACAATTTAACCATCCACAGATATGCTTACCGATAGGGGTTTTTTAAAGTATTATGTAATACTTTGAAGGGATGTAGGATTAGAATTGCTCTAAAAAATACGATACTTAATACTTGAGTGGCTCCTTATTCAGGAAAATTATACCTTGAAAAAATCTATAGATACCTGGAAAAAACTGGGATTGTCAAACATTTTTTTTACAGAATTTTAGTAGGCGCCCTGAGATAATTCTAAAGATAATATTTTGTAATATTTGTAATGATATGTTTCAACATACAAAATACTCAGAAAATATAATGATTAATAGTATAAAGTTCTGTGCTACTGTTTCAAATGAGTTGATAATTACTTTTAGATAAAAAAAAACTAAAACTGCAAAACTGTCGCTTCATTAAAAAAAAAAAAAGATTTTTCAATTAATTCTGTCACTTGCTGTAATTATAAGTATGCGAAATTGATAAGTCGCTGCATAAATTCATTTTCATCATACCTCAATCGAAAATTCGACTTTCGATGCCTGTGGAGCGGGTCGAAAATCGAATTTTCAACCCGCTCCACAGTCATCTCAAGTCGACTTTTCGATTATCGATATGATGAAAAATTGTATGCATGACTCGGGCCGAGGCAACGCTTTCACTCGTGTGATATCAGCCCTCGCTTCGCTCGGGCAGCTAACTTCACACTCGTGAAATCGTTGCCTTTCGACCCTCGTCACGCAATATACTATTCCTTATTCCTCTGCTTTTAATTTTGTGTTTGAAATTTTGAAATAATTCTCAAGCAATCTTTCAATTTAGTTCTTAGGTTTCTGAAACCAAATTTTTCATGCAAATGTTCGTCGCGTTAATAGTTTATTTATTTAATTATAGTTTATATGCATATAAATTATCAATATAAATATATAATAAAGTCCGGGACACCTGAAATTTTTGACCTAGCGCTATTAGTTTCTCACAAGTAGCGATACATTTCACTGCTTAGTATATAAGGGCAGAAAGAATCATAAGTCTCAGCCACGAAGGAATAGTAAGGAGTAGTATCCCTGTACGTAGGGAGTGGGACAAGTGACGTCCAAGAATTCGTTAATGCTTGCTACGAATGAAAACTCGTATGATGCCCCATGCACATGCGCACTGGCGGTTGCCATGCCAACGATGTCAACACGTGTTTGAAGTTTCAAACTTGTGTTTTGAACATAATAACCTACAATATTTTGTTCACTGAAATTAACTTTATCCCTTTACTTACGGAATCCTGAATGATTATAATAATGTTATCGTAGTACTTACACTTTCTAGATCCTTTTCGTATTTTTGATGCAATTTTCCTTCTCGTTTTTAATTCAGGAACGTGATATACACCCAACAAAATAAGAACATAGCCTACATATGCATCGAAATGTCAAAATATAACATAGGGGAGTGGGTATAACACGTGAGTGCGAAAACAGCTCTGCGTATGTGTACGGGGCAGCGTACGAGTTTTCATTCGTAGCAAGCATTACCGAATTCTTGGACGTCACTTGTCCCACCTCTGCTCACCAAATACATAGGGTGATACCACTCCTTACTATTCCTTCGTGGTCGCAGTGTAATGCGTGCGATTTATAGATAGAAGATAGGTTTATGTATGCGTATAGGTGTTAATATAGGATTCGTAAACAAACCACAATATAGCCAGCGAGCGACGTCAAAGCATACACAGATACATACATATATATATATATATATATATAATTAAAAAAAAGTTAAACAACCACCGCAGGGTACCACTAAGAGCAACTGCCATCTGGAAAAAATGTCAATGGCCCCCAGTAGAACCGCGGTAAAATACACCTATGGCCACGTCTCACATCCGTGAGATGGGTGGTCACAGGGCACGACGAAATCACAACGACAGGCCGGCGAAACGCTCGTGTGTCTTGAGGACACGAAGCGACCCAAGGATGACAGCTTTCTGCATCCATCTCCCAAGAGCCTTGGCATATTTTTGGCACGCGGGTATGGCTTTAAGGTTACGAACCAGCGATAATTTCACACCTCCGAGAGCACCTATCACAAGAACAATTACTCGTACCGAATATTTTGGGTACAGTCGACGCAGCTCTCTTTTAAGGTCTTGATATCTCTCCTCTTTTTCTTTCTCCTTTGCAGTGATGTTGTATTCGGATGGAGCCGAGAATTCGATCACGAATATAGTTCGTTTCTCGAAGTCTTGGAGAACAATGTCAGGCCTCGAGTGCGCAACGGAGACTGCTGCCCGAAAATCGTAGTTCCAGAAAATCTGGCACTTCTCGTTTCGGACAATTGACTCTATATCCCTTGGAGCGTTCGGCAGGGCAGGGTCGCGACCAACACCGTAAGAGCGACAAAGGTGGTAATAAAGTACTCTTAGGGCCGCATTATGTCTATAGATATACGTTGTTCCTGCGTGGATCGGACACCCCGATAGTATATGTTCTAGGTACTCAACGTGTGCATGACACGCTCTGCACCTATCACTGGGAACTTCTTGACATAAAATGCGGGCGCGGTATGCTAAGGTGGAGATTACACCGTTCTGGCATGCGAAAATAAAGCCCTCTGTACCTGAATTGAGCCCTGATGATTTGAGGAAAGCAAAAGTTTGCTCCTTCGACAAGGACTGTTTTTCTACATTTCTGTGAAAGTTTCCGTGCATTTGCTTGTCGAGTAGCTCTTGGTGAAATTTTCCAACCTCTGCTTTCTTTACTTCAGCTTTTAGACGTGAAGCATCTAGATGGAGTAATGCACTTTCCTCACTTCTGATGTTAAAATTCAGGCCAAGGGTCTCAGCAGCTTGCTCCGCGGCTTTGTAAAGGAACGCCCCTTCGCCAATCATCTCGTGGTTTCTAACCATCTTTAGGAGAGGATCTCTGCCATTCGCAACGATGTAAGCTGTACTCAAAACAATTCGGTTATGAAGACACTGGAGATTCAGAAGTCCGCGTCCGCCTTGCTGGCGTGAAATGTATAATCGCGGAACTGACGAATTGATATGCAAGCTTCTATGCATATGCATGATCTTACGCGTGGTGACATCAAGGGCCTTAAGCTCGTTCTTCGTCCATTGAACCACCCCAAACGAGTAGAGTAGAACCGGGACGGCAAGCATGTTAGTCGCAGATACCTTGTTCAACGCCGACAGATTGGAAGACCAAATCTGTCGAAGAAGATGCTTGTATCTGCTTCGGAGAGACTCCTTCACTGATGTTACGTCCTGAATGCGGCTTTGAGGCACGCCCAGGTATGTATAGGTCTCTCCAGTGTTAAGATGTCTAATAACACTTATATCCACAAGCTCAGGGTCCTTGGGAACGCCAGTAATCTTTCCTTTCTTCAAATGAATTTTGGCACACTTGTCCAAACCAAAGTCCATCCCAATCTCTCCTGTGTAGTTCTTGACGATATTTA
>CAKNXH010058937.1:87684-102705 GCA_932178445.1 Andricus quercusramuli
GTTAAAAGTTTGTCATAAGGACAACCGCAGGATTTCGCCGGGAGCGGGTGCAGTAAATTTAGTATATGTATATGGGGCGTTATTTCTCAAGTGTACCCACTCAAAAAGTCGAAGTTGTCTGATCTAAGTTAAACTTAGGCAAAGTGTTGTGCTATCGGATGGTAGTATATGGGGAAAAAATTTTGTCATTCGGATAAGTATTGACCGAGGGGGAGGGGGTACAAGTTTTGGGATTTTCGTGGATATCGTCTATTTCGGCAATTTTTAGCTCTTCTAATAGCAATGAAAAAATTTTTGTCTAGTACAGTTTCGATAGGGGGTTTCACGCCCTTTCGATTGGTGCTACGCATTTTATCGAAAAATAAATATTTGACATTCAAAAATGAAGTTCAAAAATAAATTTCACTTTTTTTGGAAATACGATAGGTTTTTTTTTTTTTTTTTTTGGTCTTAAAGGAAAGCCCAGGTTTTTTTCCTATAAGACCATGTAGGTTAGAAAGTGGGATTCAAATTGTTCAGCGCACCGTGGTGCCTTCATGATATTGTTTTTTTTCAAAAGTAATAATATATGCCAGTATATTTGAACGCTCTCTGCATTTTGAAGGGTTGAGATTGCCATTATTTAAATGCCTGTATTACGTTAACTGATGAATTTTGAAAAAATTTTGAATTTTGGAAAATCTAGTTATTGAATAAGAGGTCGGGTCGAAAAGGTGGTTTTATGGATGGAAAATTCAACTTCTCACACTTGCTCCAAAGTCTTGGAGTCACAGACAACTAATGGTCGAATTCGAGACGTCCGAGCGACAAGCTGAAAATGCGAAAAAGTTAGTTGCTAACAATGGGATTTTAACTCTGCCTACGCCAAAAAGAGGAAAGCCTTTGAGTCATGAAACTGAAGACCTCGTATCCAAATTTTATGATCGTGACGACATGAGTCGCTTAATGCCTGGAATAAAGGATTGTGTTTCTGTTTGAGTGAGTGACAAGAAAGTTCTCGTTCAGAAAAGATTGATTTTGTGCAATTTAAATGAATTGTATGCAGAATTCCAGTCAGAACATGAAGATATTAAGATAGGCTTCACGAAATTCACACCACTCAGACCGAAACATTGCGTTTTGGCAGGGAGTAGCGGTACCCACACAGTATGCGTTTGTGTTCACCATGAAAACGTGAAGTTAATGCTAAAAGAAATAAACATGCAATATATAAAGAACGATTCAGAGTTAATTTTGAATGGTTATCGCGATTGTTTGAAGTTAACTGTGTGCCCAGATGCGACAAGTTCCTGCCAATTAGGAGAATGCCAAAATTTCCCGGGTATTACTGAAATTAAAGATAACTTGATTGAAGCTTTCGAGGAGGAGGATTTGGAAGAAATCAAATTTGATTCTTGGCTGCAGACTGACAGATGTACTTTGAAGACGCTAATGCTGAATGTTGATGAATTTGTGAATGAGCTTTGTAAAGCGTTGCTGAAGCTAAGAAGGCATCATTTCCTTGCTACAGAGCAGTCATTATTTTTCAAAAATCTGAATCTCATTTGATTTCGCTGAGAACTTTAAGTTTGTGCTCCAAAACTCGGCGCAAGGATTTCACTGGAATAATGATCAGGCCACAATATTCACAGGAGTTATTTATTATGTAAAAGATGGAGAACTCAAGCACAAAAGCATGGCAATCATATCAGACAATTTGAGTCATGACACTGTTGCCGTTTATGAGTACCAGAAAATAATTCTAAATTATCTTAAGGCAAATTTTTCAGTCCAAAAGGTGTACTACGTCTCAGATGGAGCAGGTCAGCATTTTAAGAACAAGAGCAATTTTGCTAATATCCTAGCTCACAAGGCAGATTCCGGAATCCCAGCTGAGTGGCATTACCATCCTACCGCTCATGGCTCATGGTAAGGGTGCATGTGATGGCATAGGGGCGAATGTTGAACGAAAGGTAGCAAGGTTTAGCCTACAGTGTTCCGCTGAAGATCGCATTCTAGATGCTTCATCTCTATTTCAGTGGGCAAAGAAGTACTGCAAGGAAACTGAAATCATTTTTAGTAGCAAAGAAGATCACAAAGCCACTGCTAAAGATCTGAAAACAGATTCGATGCTGCAGTCACAATCAAAGGGACTTTGCAGTACCATGCATTCCTACCTACTGAAGATTGGGAGACTTCAATTGAAGAGATTTCCTTCAGCCACGGAATGCGACTACTTCCCAAAAGAGAAGAAACGAAAATTGGAAAAAGAAAGTGAAAACAACTGTCACTAAAAAAACGAAAGGCGGAAAGAAAGGCAGATAGAAGACCAGACATCAGCAAAAAAAATCTCCAAGCTTCAATTCTACTTAATCCATAAAACCACTTTTTCGACCCGACCTCTCATTCAATAACTAGATTTTCCAAAATTCAAAATGTTTTCAAAATTCATCAGTGAACGTAAAGGCTCTTTTACACCTTCCGTCAATCGGTCGTCGACCGACCAACATAACGAAATATCCATTCACATCTTCGGAAAATTCAGTGAAAGTTAGTAACATTTTAGTAATTTTAGTAATTTTAGTAAAAAAATGGTAGTATTTATCCACCTAGAAACACTACCCGAATCGGGTAGTGAGGCAATGAACTTTCGAGTTCGAAATGCTAATCAATTTTTTTTTTTCAGTGAGTTTCAGAAGGTAACTAAAATATTACTACATTTAACTAAATTTACCGAAGGTGTGAATGGATATTCCGATATATTGGTTGGTCGACGACCGATTGACGGAAGGTGTAAAAGAGCCTTAATGCAGGCATTTAAATAATGGCAGTCTCAACCCTGCAAAATGCAGAGAGCGTTCAAATATACTGGCATATATTATTACTTTTGAAAAAAAAAACAATACCATAAAGGCACCACGGTGCGCTGCGGGGCTCTAGCGCCAGTGTCACGAGCGTACCTGCGTACTCGACACTTATTTTCATACATTAAAAATTTGAATCCCACTTTCTAATCTACATGGTCTTATAGGAAAAAACCTGGGCTTTCTTTTAAGACAAAAAAAAACCAAAAAAACCTATTGTTTTTCCAAAAAAAGTGAAATTTATTTTTAAACTTCATTTTTGAAGGTCAAATATTTATTTTTCGATAAAATGCGTAGCACCAGTCAAAAGGGCGTGAAAATCCCTATCGAAACTGTACTGGTCAAAATTTTTTTCATCGCTATCAGAAGAGTTAAAAATTGCCGAAATAGACGATATCCACGAAAATCTCAAAACTTTTACCCCCTCCCCGTCGGTCAATACTTATCCGAATGGCAAAATTTTTTCCCCATATACTACTATCCAATAGCACAACACTTTGCCTAAGTTTAACTTAAATCAGACAACTTCGACTTTTTGAGTGGGTACACTTGAGAAATAACGCCCCATATAATGAATTTAGTATGCACGTGAATGAAATTTAGTATACGCGTATACTAAATTCAGTATGCATGTATACAAAATTCAGTATACGCATATACCAAATATAGTCTACGCGTTTCGTTTCGCGTGGGTTCCATCTCACCACCGCCTGTAAACATGATCAGATGAAACATGAAATCGGAGAACAAAGTTTTAATTTTCAAATAATCATTTCGTGAAGCTACACATACGTTGATAAATTGACTTTCAAAGAGAAGACTTCGCAGATCCTCTCAGAAAGAAGCCGAACCTTGTAGCATTACAGAGAACTCAAACAAATGCAGCGGCATCGAGCCTGCCACCGGTCACGTTGCCCGACTCGCGTAAATCGGAACGCCCTTGCGCAGCTGAATATAGTAAACACGTATATGAATTTTAGTATACAGAAACTATAAAATTCATATACGTGAAAGTATACTAAAATTACAAAGTGTAATGAATTTAGTAAACGTATAAGAAATTTAATTTGCCCGTGTATACTAAAATTGCAAACATTTCTAACAGTCTATACCAATTTTCGTTATTCGAATCCATTACAAAATTTAATACAGCGACATAGAAAAACTATAATTTTGTGTGTGTAAGAGTCTAATATTCTTACGATTTATTCCGATCAGAAATATTAGTCTGCATTTTCATAGTCACTATTCGACTTTTTCTAACCGTACCTCGATTATCCCTAAATTCGTATGTTTTATTTTAATTATGAATATGCGATGAAAGAAATATTAATATCAGAAGTCTCTCCGTGTAGGGGTGAGACGAAAGATTTCACATTTTTTCCGAAAGGTATAAATTTGGGCTATCTCACAGAGAGGTTCTTATTTTTGAAATTTTTTTTTAAATCCCTCGTAAAATTTTGATATTTGAAAAATTTTAATGTAGAAGAACTGTATGACATGTGTTGCTGAATGTAGCATATATACTTTACATGTCTCCTTCATCGTCACGTGACTGTTCAAAAATTCAGAAAATTGCGCTTTATTAATCTCATTACACATAAAATAGGAATTAATTTCTTTTTCAAAGCTATATACTCCATGTAAAATTTATTTTTTCATAAAATATCTTATATAAGAAGAAAGGAAATCGGAAAAGAACTTTGCGTGAGGAAATTATATAGAGGTATTTGCAGCCCAATGACTTCAATGAATCCTTGGCAATTAGCTGATTACACATAATAACGATCGCTTTCGTTCTACGTCCGCGTACCTGCAAGCTTCTCTTTTAACAATTTTAAGCGCAAAACATATTAATTATGATGCAAAACTTATTTTATTGATAAATAAATTTCTTCATCTGATAAATATTAAGTGAAAATAATGAGGATTGTTGCTGCAAAATAGTATGAGTGAAAAAGGAAAGGGAAGTGTGCACGAAGATAAGAAGAGGCTGGGAGAATGGAAGGACGAGGGGGATAAAAGTTGCACAGAATTTTAGTACGTTCGTGTACGAAACTCTTCGCTTGATATGCACTCAGGGCCGCCTTTACATAAGGGCCGTCAGAGCTGCGGCCCGGGGCCCCCACAAAACACTACAAAATGGACACACTTCTGCATCAGCTCCTACTTCGATGACCTTTTTTTTAGAAGACAGCGAGGAGTAACATTTCTTGAGTCCGCTAAAAGGCCCCCACATTTTCACCGGCCCGGGGCCCCCGCAACCCTAAAGACGGCCCTGTATGCACTTACTGCCCACTTTAGATACTGATTTCAAAACGAACGTTGACATTTTTGTGCTTAAATGTTCATACTTATCTGCATACTTATCTACATACATATGATGAGTAAAATAATTGTTTTTTTTTTATTTCATGTACTTTTTTTCATTGTTGTACTTAGAATATGATTTTCTACTGTAATTTTCTATCTCATTTAAATTCACACCTTTCTCATTGATGCATTTTGTTTCAATTTAGTTTATGAATGTATAATTAGCGAAATAACATATAGAACCGGAATTTTCAAGGCGTTAGTCGGAGAGGGGGGGGGGGGCGCAAAAAAAAGGTTTTGCATTAAGAATGAACAACAAGTCAAAGTCAAAATTGATTATTTAACAGCAAAATAATGATTCATATTGTTTTCTCTGGTCAATAATGGCAGCTTTTCATCCAGCTGAATTCAATGTTTCAAGCATAAGTGCTTATATCCTGACTTCGATGATTCGGGTTTCAAATAAAATAATATTGAGTTTCCAATGTGGTATAAATATCTATGGATTAGAGTCTGGTGAACAAAGCAAGAAACAGGAAATTGTTCCACTTTTTTTAAGTCACGGAAAATTGGAAAAATCTGTTATTCATCTTCTTATGCTTAAAAATACTAAATTTGGTTCAGATACATTTTTCTTTAATCAAAAGTCTACCTCAAATAGTTAAGATGTTTGTGCCACTTCAAATTTGAAAAATCTCTTAAAAAACATAGAATTGGTTGTGATAATCTAAATAATAATTGCACACTAATACTTACAACGGAAAAAGACAACATTTTGAAGTTTAAAAATTGTAAATACAAAGAGAGAGTTCA
Source organism: Andricus quercusramuli (assembly GCA_932178445.1). Classification (NCBI taxonomy): domain Eukaryota; kingdom Metazoa; phylum Arthropoda; class Insecta; order Hymenoptera; family Cynipidae; genus Andricus; species Andricus quercusramuli. Next base: position 93,654 of record CAKNXH010058937.1, read on the forward strand.
ATTTTCAATATAAGCTGATATAGAGTGTTCGTTAGAGCTGGTTACCAACATTCGAGGAAATGCATATCAATAACATATACCTGTAAATATTGATTATTTTACACAAAATGTAGGGAAAATATCGTGGCTCTACTTATGACTAGAGTTTTTAAATTCTCGGTAATTTAAAATCGGGTAATATTACCGGTAACATACCGGTATGTTACGGATGCTTCGAGAATTTATCGAGAATTTATGAGAATATTCAATTAGAATGCTTTTTTGTTATTTTTAAAAGTAAATAGATGATTTTCACGATGTTATAGTTAACTTTAGATAATTTGATATATTTTTTTAATATTTGTTGATCCAAAAAATATACCAAATGATCGAAAATTAACTATAACATGTTGAATATTCATTCACAGTGCTCGACAACCTTTAACATCTAAGAAATTCAGTAATTAGATGTTGGCACTTATAGAATAAATTATAAACAGCGCCCATTTAGAAACATTTAAAATATGGAAAACTTTGTGAGCATTAAAAGAATAAATTTAGAAAATTTTCAGGATTGCGAACGTTCAATAGGCTGAGTTTTTGGGGTTTGCTTTTCCGAAAACTTATTCTTTACTGTTGTAGGCGACATTGTGCACATACGCAGGTGCTTTTCCTGCCGGGTCGCATTTTTTATGTAAAACATGTTGCAGTAATTGCACTTAAAGCCATCCTTTCCTCCTTGACTTGCAGCCACAAAAATTTCCAGACATCACCTTTTTGTTTAGGCATTATTCACATTTTCACTACAATGATTCACATGAATTCACAATCGGAAATGATTGGGAAAGCAAATTGATAATGAACGCAAAGTTGTCGACTTGTCGTTGCCAGAAATGCGCTTCACGGACGTTTGGAAGGAGATAAAAATAAATTCTCGTAAATTCTCATAAATTCTCGCCGAGAACGAACGTCGGGTAAGTTACACTGTAACTTACTAATATTACCGTACGTTACCAGGGTAATTTACCCGAATCAAAACTCTACTTATGACAGCTGTAACGTAAATTAACAAGACTCATCTATAATTCCCATAGGGTTTGATAGTTTATCTGGCTACGACTCTCACTTCTTCATCAAAGAATTAACAACAAGTTCTGAAGGCGGTATCTCACTATTACCCATTATTAAAGAAAAATATATATCTTTGACAAAGAATGTGCAAAATACGAAAGCTAAACTTAGATTAATTAAATCTTTCTGATTTATGTCAAAGTAGAATTTTCAAATTAGCTTCAAATCTTATCAATTAGGAAAAATCAATGATAAAAAATATTGTAATAATGATGAAGAATTTTAATTATCAACTAGAAAAGGTATATTCTCATATGATTATTTTGATAATTGGCAAAAATTAGACGAAGGTTATCTATCAGCAAAAGAGGAATTTTATTCCAAATTGAATGATGAGAGTATTTCAGATGATTTCTTGTGACGCAGATTTTTGAAAGTTTTAGATATCGTTGCATTGAAACTTATAATTTAGATCTATTACACTACTTTATGCTTTCTTTCGATGCTATGTTAAAGTACATTGGGATTGAACTTGGTGTATCAACAGATTTAGAAATGTTATTACTTATTGGAAGTGTTATCAGAGGCGGTGTGTCTCAGTGCTCTAACAGATATGGAAAAGCAAATAATCGATTCATGGGGTTAAATTTTAATCCAGGGGAAACTTGTTAAAATTCAGAGTTTTGCAATTGAAACAAAACCCATAGGTAAAAGACTATATTGATTTAAATTCTTACTTACACTGTTAAAAATGTTATGACTTATAATACACATTAATACATGAAGTGTATTTGAAAATTGATGCACTTGTAGATTAAAATTAACTTAATACACATTTATATTAAACTCATTCACTATGCATACCAAAATTAATATATTTGTATATGTTGGCAATGTGCAGAGTATTAAACATTAAATAAATGGAAAGACGAATGAATGGGAATAGAAGAAACAGGGTTTGACACACAAACACTCACAAGTGAAAAAACACCAAGTTATGCTGGATAAATCACTTAGGTTTATTCAAGTAAACGGGTATACACTTTAAATTGGGAAACTGATATGGAGTGAGAAAAATACCTTAAGATGGAAATGCTAAAAATAATTAATATCTGAACTACTCTGTGGATAGACTTTACGCGCCGCTAGTCACGCTCAGACTGACCGATGTTCCTAAGAACCAGTATGACAGTCCTTCAAATCCTTAGAATTTAAACCTTAGAATCTGTAGATTCCCTAAAATACTTTATGCTTTCCCTACAATTATAATGACTCTAAATCGTTGCATATCTAACACCCTTCCTCAACGATTAAACTTTAATGTCTCTAAATCAATCCACACTGTTTTCGAAAAGTTGACAATTTAATAGCATTAAGCGGTTTAGTCAACATGTCTGCTAACATGAATTCTGTCGGGAAATATTCAAAAAACATTATACCTGTATACTTTAAGTCTCTGACATAATGAAACTTAGTTGCAATATGTTTCGTCCTGGCACTAAATCTTTTATTTGTAATTAATTGTAAATACCCTGTATTGTCTTCAAAAATCTTCGTTGGCCCATGTTGAATTATTCCAAATTCTGATAACAATTGTCTTAACCAAGATCCTTCTTGTGCTGCCTCTCCAAGTGCAATATATTCTGCCTCCGGCGAAGACAACGATACACAATCTTGCTTCTTGCAAGTCCAGCTGATGGTGGCTTCATTGAACTTGAATACGTAGCCGCTGTTAGACTTTCTGTCAATTTATCTTTACCTGCGATGGACAGCCGCGTCCGGAAGGTAGTTGCTCTCACGACAGGTGCGAAGACTTCGTCGTACTCAACTCCGAACTTTTGTGAGAATCCCTGAGCTACGAGCCTTGCTTTGTGTTTAGTCAAATCACGTTCACTGCTTCTTTTCAATTTACACCCATTTGCAACCAATCACCTTTGAACCAGCAGGAGGCTCTATTAAAGGCCATGTTTCATTTTTCTGTAACGAGTCCATCTCCTCTTCCGCTGCTGCTCTCCATTCGGAACAAGTCGATAATCTCATAGCTTCCTTATAACTCTCCGGTTCTTCGTCTTCTTCAAATGCGACACCTGCTAGGTACCTTTGGGATGGGACCCCCAAGTTGCTTCTGCTAGAGTGCCTGAATGGAAATTGTGGGCGTTTCTCTGTTTCTTCACTGTCCTCCGATGATGAATTCATTTGATCGACGGAACTTGATGCATCCTGGAATTCACTTGAATGATTGCTCTCACTTATCTTCCTCGATGTCCTTGAATACGAAATCGCGACTAATTGTGATCTTGTCTGTGTTTGTGTCCAGTAATCGAAATCCTTTTGAGGTTTCTGAGTATCCTACAAACGTCAATTCTCTTGCCATCTCGTCCAGTTTACGTCTTTGTTCCTTAGGGATGTGTGCTAAAACTTTACTGCCAAAAATGTGCAAATTCTTCACATCTGGTTTCGTAGAAAACCACAATTCTTACGGTGTTTTTGTGCGAAATTTTGTTGGGAGGAGATTTTGCAAATAATTTGCCGTGTTAACCGCTTCTCCCCAGTATCTTTTATGCATACCTGCATCGATTAGCATGCATCTTGCCATTTCACATAGTGACCTGTTTTTTCTTTCCGCTACACCGTTTTGCTGCGGAGTGTAGGCGACGGTGTATTGAACGCGAATCCCTTCCTTCTTCAAATAATCTTTCAGATCATTATTTATATATTCCCTTCCCTGATCTGATCTGATTATTTTAGGCTTTTTCTGGAAGTGTGTCTTTGTAAATTCTACAAATTCTTTAATTAGGGGCGTGGCTTGACTCTTGAATTCCATTAAATGAACTGTTGTAAATCTGCTGTAGTCATCAATGATCGTAAGAATGTACCGCTTCTTACCTCGAGTGGCGGTTTCCATAGGCCCAAAAACATCTGTGTGAATGAGATCTAACGTTGCCATTGTCTTGCTTTCCGAAACTTGTGGAAATGGTTTTCGAGCTAGCTTCCCTTTTACGCAGCACTCGCACTTAATTTTCATTCCGCAATCCTTAATCCTGATACCTGTAGCAAGCCCTTGATTTTCGAGTTCCTTGATTGCTTCAATGTCTCGATGCCCGAAACTTTTGTGCCATTGATGTTGACAATCTTCATTGTGTCGATCTTTAGTTGCCGATAAATAGGCTGCTTCTGTAGTGACCATTCTGTAAAGGTTGTATCCACAAGCCTTTCCGACGGCGATTGTCTTTGTTCCTGAAATTATTTTGCAGCCATTGTCATTGAACTGAGTGCCGTCTTCATTTACACACTTTAATGTACCATTTCCCAAACCTAGGACCTTGGCCTTATTGTTACTCTCAGCCAAGCTAACAGTAGTATTAAGTGGTTGAAATTCCTTGAAAAATTCACGGCTGTTCGTCATGTGGCTCGATGCGCCCGAATCCCAAAACCAGTCGCCTGACCCTTCGTGTTCCTTTGCCATAAAACAGATGATTGCCTTATTTTCTGAGCTGTGTCCTTTACTTTCTCCTTCCTTCTTGGCCAGTATTTGTATTTCCTGCATTCCTTTTTCTGATGGCCTGGCTTTTCACAGAAAAAACATTTTGTCTTCTCAGCTGAATCATATTTACTGCTGCTTGAAACTTTCATCGCCATTTCGCTCAAAGAATTTTCGGTCTGTTTTTCTTTACGCTTTCTGTATTCTTCTAGAAGTCTTCCTTTAATAAAAGTTATTGTAACCTCTTCTGGTCTTGATTCTAGTGCTGTAACAAGCGTTTCATAAGAAGGTGGTAAACTGTTTAGGATCATTGAAACGAATAGATCTTCATCCAGGACTTTCCCGATTGCTGCAAGTTTATCTATAATTTCTTGCATCAAACTTAAGTGTTTTTCGAGATCCCCGCCTTCTGATAATTTTTGATTGCAAAAACGCTTTAAATAATACCTTTTACCATTCGCACTTGACTTCTCATGGTAATCCTTTAATGCTGTCCAAGCTTCGAGAGCAGTCGTCGAGTTTCTCACATGTGTGAGCTGATCATTTTCCACAAGCAAGAATATTTTTGCTCGGGCCTTAGCGTCCCTTTTCTTCCAATTCCGGACTTCTGTATCTGGCGTCGTTGGCGCTTCCTCAGTGATAACCTGCCATAAATCTTCCGCTGTAAGCAACATTTCCAGCTTGCATTTCCATATTTGGAATTTTTCGTTGTTTAGTTTTTCAATCCTGTATTCTGTAGCGAACATAGCTGAGTCACTCATTTTTATTCCTTAGTTATCACTGTTAACTTTACTTTTAACTTATTCACTTCTTTGTTTGTGACTGTTCAATTTCACTTCTCACTCTTTACTTTAACTGTATCTTTACACCGATATCACCCACTGTTTTTGAGTCACTTTAGTTTTTCTTTAGTCACTTTAGTTTTTCCTGCAGTCACTTTTGTTTTTCTTCATTACCCTTAAACGTCTTTGTCGACCGACATCATTTATAGCCCGGTCTGGTACGAGTTAGGACCACAGAATTCTTCCTATCGGGACCACATAGTACACATCGGATCAGGCCCTAGTCGGTAATCGGTAATATATATGGCGATTTCTGCACCGGTAGTTTTGAAAAAGTGTAAGAATTCCGAAACTATTTCTGCTATTAAATCCAGATATTTTGATTTTAATCAGACCTTTAAAATCATTATAATTTTAAAGTAAACTGTGAAATCAATTCTTTACATCAAACTTCTGTTAAAATTATTTTTATTTAATTAACGCTATATTCAGACGTCCAAAATTTGTATTCCAGCTATACAATATCTTTGTTCTGAAGATTAAAAGATGTGACTCATCAATAATAATAGACAAAATAGATTTTGCTGCAAATCTTCATTTTAAATATTTTGCCAATATCATTTGTTCATTTTCAACAATATTTGTGGCCAGATCAAGGATAAATATCATTGGTTCAGCTATACATGTTTTCCCGTGTGCTACTATAAAATGAATATTCAATTCAGAAATAGTTCTAACAACAGAAAAAAAAATACATCAATATATATCACGTCTTCGGTGAATGGCCCCTTAATTACTTGTTTGACAACGCCACAAGGACAGTTCGGAAGCAGGCTAATCACTTTATTCCTAGTATATATGACATTTTAAAATGGGTTAAACAACCACCTCATGGTCCCACTGTTTCGCACCTCTGAGAGCACCGGTCACAAGGACAATTACTTTAACCTGAAATTTCGAGTACAGTAGTTGAAGCTGTAACCACGTCTCACGACCGTGAGATGGGTGGTTACAGTCTGCGCGAATTCAATACGATGATCCGGCGAAAGTCTCGAGCACCCAGAGGACACGGAGCGACCCAAGGACGACCGCCTTATGCATTCTCCCTGCAAGTGCCTCAGCATTTTGTTGACACGCAGGGATGCTTTTCAGGCTATTACCAAGTGAAACCTTGGCACCTCCAAGAGCGCCAATGATCAGGATGATTAGCTTAACAGAATATTCCGGGTATAACCATCGCAACTCCCTCATAAGGTCTTTATACCTTTCTTTCTTTTCTTTCTCCTTCGCTGTGACGTTTTTGTCCGTTGGTGCCGAAAATTCGATAACGAACATGGTTCGTTTCTCGAAGTCAAGAAGAACTATGTCAGGCCTCGAGTGCGCAACAGAAACAATTGTCGAGAATATGAAGTTCCAATATATGCGGCACTTCTCGTTTTCGACAACTGACTCTATTTCTCTAGGGGCGTTCAGCGGAGAGGTATTTGGGCTAATGCCGTAAGAGTGACAGAGATGGTAATAAAGCACTCTCAGTGCCGCATTGAGCCTTTGGATGTAGGTTGTTTACGCATGAGCTGGACAACTACATAGTATGTGTCCTAGATGCTCGGGGTGTTCATGACACGCTCTGCAGCTATCATCGGGAATATCTTGGCTCAAAATGTGGCGACGGTATGCTAGAGTGGAAATGACACCATCTTGACATGCCAAAATGAAGCCCTCTGTGCCCGACTTCAATCCGGGTGATCTAAGGAAAGCAAACGTCAGCTCATACGACATCGACTGATCTTCCACATTTCTGTGGAAGATGCCGTGCATCTTCTTGTCGAGGAGCTCTTCGCGGAAGTTTTTCTCCTCTGCTTTCTTAATCCGGGCCTTCAGGAGTGAGTATTTAAGATGGATAAGATTTGATGCATTTCGCTCACCCCTGATATTGAAGTCAAGGCCGAGTGTTTCAGCAGCCTCTTCTGCTGCTTTGTAAAGAAACGCCCCTTTGCCTACGTCTTCGTGTTTTCTGACCATTTTAAGAAGAGGATCTTGTCCATTCGCGACAATATGTGCTGTACCCAGAATAATCCTGTTGTGAAGACATTCAAGATTCAGTATTCCACAACCACCTTGACGGCGTGAGATGTAAAGTCGTGGAACAGAAGACTTGAGGTGCATGCTTTTGTTCATGTGCATAACCTTTCGGGACCCGATGTCGAGGGATCTGAGCTCGTCCTTCGTCCATGGAACTACTCCAAATGAATAGAGTACTACTGGGACGGCAAGCATGTTCGTTGCAGATACTTTGTTCCTCGCCGACAGTTCGGAAGACCATATCTGTCGGAGGAGACGTTTGTATCTGCATCTCAGAGTATCCTTTATAGATGTTACGTCCTGAATGCGGCTTTGTGGCACGCCCAGGTATGTATAGGTCTCTCCAGCGCAAAGGTGTCGTATAGCGCTTCTGTCAACGAGTTCAGGATCTTCGGGGATGCCGTTAAGTTTTCCTTTCTTCAAATTAACCTTGGCGCATTTCTCTAACCCGAACTCCATTCCAATCTCTTGAGTGTACTCTGTGACAATTATTAGAGCTAGATGTAGTTTCTCTTGATTTCTAGCATTGAGCTTAAGATCATCCATGTAAAATACATGAGTTACCTTATGCTTTCGATTTCCAGGTTTGCCACAGAGGTACCCTTCGGAATGGCGAAGTGCGAGAGATAGTGGCAATAATGTGAGGCAAAAGAGGAGAGGGCTCATAGTGTCGTCCTGAAATACACCTCTCTGAAAGGTGATACTGTTAGTGATCACACGATATTTTCCAGATAAGATGGTAAATCTGGTTTTCCAAAGCGGCATTAATCTCTCTATGCATCTCACGATGTGTGGATGAACCTTCAAGCTTTACAACAGACAGATGATAAGTCTATGGGACGTTGAATCAAAAGCTTTTCGGTAATCTATCCAGGCCATCGATCGAGATCGTTGATAGGATGCTGCATCTTTACAGACACATCTGTCGATGACCAGGTTCTCCCGACATCCTGCTACGCCTTTCTTCGAGCCACGTTGTTCATACATCTCTCGCCGCACAAGTTCAATTGTCGGAAGAATCCTATCATTTAGGATGGCTGTGAAGATCTTATACAGTGTGTTCAGACAAGTTATTGGCCTGTAATTCTTAGGGTCAGCTAAGTTGCCCGTCTTAGGCAGGAGCACTGTGCGCCCTTCCACCAACCACTCCGGAATAGGCTCTTCCGACTTTAGATATGAGGTGAAAATTCGGGCCAGATGCTGTTGGGTTGAAGGGAACTTCTTCCACCAGAAGGTCTTGATACCATCTGGTCCCGGAGCGGGAAAGTTCTTCATGCCTTTTAATACGTTTTTCACCTTCTCGGTAGTGATAGGTGGGCATTCTTCCTCAGGTGTTATGAGGGCATTGCACAGCTCCTTGAAGCTATTTATGTTCTTTGAGTCTTCTTGAAGTGGATGCTGGACCTCGTAGACTTCTCTCAAAAATGCTTCGACCTCCTCTGGTTTGGGCGGATGGTCGACAGTAATTGGAGGGTCTTGGAAGAGTTTAGATGGATCAGATGAAAATTGTTGATTTTCTCTGACCCACCTCTCTCTCCGCTCTAGACTTCTCCTAGCGTTAGACAGTATTCGTATTCTGTCAACAATATGCTGTCTGATGGTCATTAGCTTTGATTTGTTGATTGTGTGATGACGGATCCGCAGTTCGCGCGCGAAC
>CAKNXH010058937.1:107705-120408 GCA_932178445.1 Andricus quercusramuli
ATAGTATTGAATTCGCGCAGACTGTAACCACCCATCTCACGGTCGTGAGACGTGGTTACAGCTGAAATTTTACCGCGATTTCGCTGGGAGCGGGTGCAATTTTTCAGATTAGCACCCGCTCCCGGCGAAATCCTGCGGTTGTCCTTATGACAAACTTTTAACTATATATATGTACATATACATTAAGGTGGGCCAAAAAAAACTTTTAATTTTTTTCTCCTTAGATACCATGAAAATATTGTCAGAAATGACGAAACAAAAATGCTGGTGAAGCTTGAGCTCTGAATATTAATATTAAGAGGTGGCGATTTGTGATTTTGGATTTCCCATTTAAATAACAAAGGAATTTTTAAAAAATTTTTTTCGATTTTTAATGCGTTTGAACGAATATTTTTCTAGTGAAAACAAAAACTTATTCTTGTAGAGAATTTAACGATATACAAAAAATGTTTGATATGATTTCTTGCTAAGTCGACTCATTCAAAAGTTATGGCAGATTGAAAATTAAAAAAATACTTTTTCATTAAACTTCCCTCAGACTTTTGATCTCAAAGAGCTCAAAAGCATTGAACAGCTTTATTTTTGAGCTCAGAGAGCTCAAAATAACACAAAAATTAAATTTTTGAGCTCGAAAAGCTCAAAAACATCGCAACCAGCGACTAAATTGTAAACTTTCAATGACTGAAATTAGCGGGAAGTTGTAGGGATGGCCTTTAGGTAAACCGTTTTCCAAATTTTTTTTTCAAGTCATTATTCAGGTAAACTAAAGTTCAGATTTTTTTAAAATGAAGTTTCATAAAATTGGGTTTTCTTACGATATTTTGTAAAAATGTTATTGTTTTACCAAAAACATTCGATTAGTTTCACAAAAAATAAGATATTCCATGTTTTTGAGCCATTATGTTGTGGTAGAATATTAAAAATTGTAAAAATTATTTTTTACGATTTAGAGTTGGACTTTAACCTCGAATAACTTTTGAAAGAGTCGACTTAGCAAAAAATCATATTCTACATTTTTCGTAGATCGTTAAATTCTCTACAAGAATGAGTTTTCGTTTTCACTAGACAATTATTCGTTCAAACGCATTAAAAATCGAAAAAAAATATAAAAAAACTCCTGCGTTATTTAAATGGGAAATCAAAAATCACAAATCGTCGCCTCTTGATGTTAATATTAAGAGCTCAAGCTTCACCAGAATTTTTTTTTGATCATTTCTGACAATATTTTCATGGTATCTAAAGTGTTCAATGGTTTTGAGCTCTTTGAGACCAAAAGTTTGATGAAAGTTTAATGAAAAAGTAGTTTTTTAATTTTCAATTCGCCATAACTTTTGAATGAGTCGACTTAGCAAAAAATTATATCAGACATTTTTTTTATATCGTCAAATTCTCTGCAAGAATAAGTTTTTGTTTTCACTAGATAATTATTCGCGTTCAAACGCATTAAAAATCGAAATTTTTTTTAAATTCCTGTGTTATTTAAATAGGAAATCAAAAATCACAAATCGCGACCTCTTACTATTAATATTCAGAGCTCAAGCTTCACCAGAATTTTGTTTCGTCATTTGTGACAATATTTTCATGGTATCTAAGGGAAAAAAATTAAAAGTTTTTTTTGGCCCACCCTATACATAAAATATCACTGGTTCGTATAACCTCAAAGCCATACCCGCGTGCCAAAAGCTGTCATCCTTGGGTCGCTCTGTGTCTTCAAGACAAACGAGGGTTTCGCCAACCTGTGGTTTTTTTTCTCAAAAATTTGATAATTGCAAATTTCGAAATTGTCGGCAGCGATCCGGATGTACATGGAGAAAATTTGATCATTAGAATTTACCCAATTAGTTAGGTAAATGGAGGACATTACTGCATTTAGATAAATTTTACAATTATTTTAGGATTTAATACAAAACAGAACTATAAATAATACAAAAGAGTTATGTAAAATCTCAAGTCCGAAAGTGAAAATTCTGATATGTAATAATTGATATAAGGGTTGTATTATTTTAATACCAGTATATTATAAAATAACGCGAAGTATTGTAAATTTTCATCAAATGAGTGATATAAAGTTTACTTTTGTATGATATTAACGATTCACTTGAAAGAAAGTATAGATTGCAGAATCTTTAAAGAGAAAATATTCAAATATATATACTATCCTTTTATCTCAGTAGATAATACTCATTAAGCCACTTAATCCAAGTAGAATGTATTTAAAAATTGACGTAGAAGGATGCGGGTGATAAAAAAACATCGGACGGCACTGGCCAACTGACTTCGAACTTCGAGGCGGGAGATGCCCGAAGACTAATGTTTAAAAACAAGGTTGAATTTCTAACGAAAAAATATGAATTTACTACCTAAATAATTGAATTTCTCATAAAAGAGAAAATGTTTCTGACAAAATAAGTGAATTTTCAACTTGAAAAGATCAATTTTCTAGCAAAAATGAAGTAGCTACCTTTTTCGCTGTAAAAATTATTTTTTACAACAACAAAAAAACATGTTTTGAATAAAATTTGTTCAATTTTCAACAAAAGAAATGAACTTTCAACTAAAATAATGCATCTTCAAACAAAAACAATAAAAAAAACAACATTTCACCAATTAGGTACATTTCCAACCAAAAAGATGAATCTTCGATGAAGAAAAGACAAATTTTCAACTAAAAAATAAATTTTAAACAAAGAATAGAATAGTTTAATTTTCAGAGAAAGAAATAAGTTTGTGAACAAATAAAATGAATTTTCAATAGAATAGTTCAATTTTCAACCGAAAAGATGTAATGGCTATGTTAATTTTCAATAAAAATCTCTTTTCTTAACCTCTTCAACCAAAAAGGTTGAAAATTTCCAGAAAAAAAAATTTCAACTAAATGGATGAATTTTCAACTAAAAAACATAAATTTTTAACAAAGTATAGAATAGTTTAATTTTTAGTTAGAGAAATAAGTTTTTAAGCAAATAAAATGAATTTTCAACTGAACAACTGAATTTTTCACCAAAAAGATTAAATTTGAATGTAAAAGAATCTCGATAAGACATTGAGTTAAATTTTTAGTTTAAAAAATTAATTTTCAATAAGAAAAACTTTTTTTTAACCAAAGAAATTAAACAAAATACATGTATTTCAACTAAAAAGGTTATGCTATGTAAAAAAAGACAAACTTTCAACAAAATAGATAAATCTTTAACTGAAAGAGCTAAATTTTCAACAAAAAATATATTAGTTAAATTTTCAGATAGAGAAATAAGTTTTTGAGCAAATAACTTTAATTTCCGTAGAAGTATTTAAATTTTCAAGAAAACAAATAAATTCTCTTCAAAAACATCAAATGTCTATAGAACAATTTCAAAACAAAATCGATTGGACTTTTATTTGAAAAAAAAATTTTATTAATAAAAAAAACTAATTTTCCACCAAAAGAAAGAATTGTGAGTAAGTGGAAAAAGTTGGAATTCATATTGAATTCAATGGAGGAATTTCCTCGCTATTATACGGAAACTTCTGTAAATCATGTACAACGTTCTCAAATGATATAAGGTTTTCTGTAAAATCTATAAAAAAATGTTGGAAAATGAACCGAGTTCTTTTTCTAAAGAAAGGGTCATTAGTGCGCGTTTAGCACTCATAATGTTCTATTATTTTTAAAACGTAGACCATGCAAAAGTTTGAAGTATTGAAAATCAAATAATTTAAAGTTTCAAGGTTAGAAAATTTAAAATAAAAAATTATTTAATATTTTTATTTACTTCCAACAAATTTCTAAGCCCGCTAATTGATAGAATGTTACAATAACAAATTTCGATGAAACGGGGATCAGATATTTTTTTGTACGGCCCTGACGTACTTGTACTTTAACTTTATAGCCGAGATTTTTTTCCCGATATTCTAACTGTTAGGTTAGCCGTGAGGTTTAGTTGTTAGGGATACAATGCGTTAAACGTAGCTTAGGTGGTTCGAAACCCGTCACAGCGTTTTCGATTTTTAATAGCGTTAATATCGTTAAAAGCGTGCGACTATATCGTATGTAATGTATCGTAATTTAATGTAATTGTTTAAGGTAAATTGTGTATATGTACCAACAATATACTTATGAATTGTACGATATGTGTGAGCATGTGTTTGTTAGTAGTGGATGACCTTCCACAGAATCAGTTTGTAGCAAGAGTGTTTTTTTTTGCTGGCGCAGGAAATTTTACATGACTGGGATGTAGAATTCACACATTTAGAGAGGTAGACTTTGTTTTCTATGATTGAAACTGTACCTAACAGTTCGACTCATTTTACCTAACTGGTAGGTAATCGACATCTCATTTTACCCAACTTTCATGTAATCTCTGATATCTTGTTGTATTATTTCTTACTGAATCACGAATTAAATTTCAATGAATTTATATTAATAATTCATATTTTCACATCAAATATTACCCTATTTCATTTTACATTACTGAAAGTGAAATTTTAATATAATGCCGTAATGTCCTCCGTTTACCGAACTAAGTTATGCAAAATTTAACACACAAATTTTCTCCGTGTAGGTATATTAATAACCCCATGTTTATATAGTTTCTGGAATTGACGAAATTACTTAGAAACTACGAAAATTCAGAATAATAGAGCTTAACCCAAGCACCCACGTGAATCAAGTAACTCCTACATAGAAGAGCTTCTGACTTTAGTGAACGGATGTTTGTTGTATATGAAATTGGAAGTTTGCACAATAGAAAATTTTCATATATCGTATACACTATACAGTACGTGATACATAAAGGAACTTACATTATTTAATATAAATAATCGCAAAGCCCTATGGACGTATGTATTAAATTTAATGAATTCAGACCCGCCCATTTCATTAGCAAAGTGGATATATCTAATTACACAAAGTGCGTCTGGACGAAATGTCACCTGAGTCATCTTGTTTAATGTCACTGGTAATTTATTTATAATATGTCGTCTAGCCTTTGATCTTCGATTATTAAAAGATCCCGAAATGTTTGTGTGTATGGTTAATACTGAATTAACTTTTAACCTTCCTCTTCCAAACTTTAAAAAGAGGGAGTTACTATATTTCGGATTAATAATAGAAACTTTTAAAAGAAAATATAATTCTAACTTGAAACAATGAATTTTCCGGAACAAATGTAATTGTGACTTATAACGGGGAATTTCCGTGAAGAAATGGAATTGAGACTTCTTTTAGAAAATTCTCTGTTCCAAATCAGAATATGTATATGTACATGAGAAGTACAATTTGTACATGGTAATAAAATTTTCTTTCTCAAATAGTAAAAATTATAATTCTTTGAGAAATTTCATGTCCAAGTTAAAACTATAATTCTGATTATAGAAACAGCGAATTTTGTAAAAGAAGTGCAAATTATAATCCGTTATGGGCATTCCCTATTCCAAATTAAAAATTATAATTCTTTATGGAAATTCCTATTCATAAATCAGTATTATAATTCTTTTAGAAAATTCCCTGTTGCAACTAAAAATTAGAGTAATAAAATATATGGAACCCCTTTTAATTTGCATATTAGTAGTATACACAGCATACTATTAATAAATACGCTCGTATTATTGCTATGGAATAATTAAAGAAATATATAATCCTAAAAACCAAATTCATTCATTTTTGTGAAAATATACTCGTATATCCCTGACATTAGTGAAATGATAAAAAAGAAGTTTCATTGAAACCAGTATAAATTTAGTACGAAAAATTACCAGACTTTAAAAAAAATTCCCTGATTTCCCCTAACAAACAGATTTGTGACATTCGCAGGTTTTCGAGGTGAGCAATCTATCAAATTAAAATATAATTCCTGCGAGGTAAAAAGAAACGATTCCACAGAAAAGAAAAATTGTCTATTTTCAAAAATGGCAAATGTGTGGGCTTGTTTATAAATTCAACCATAATGGAAATCCTCATCCGTCAAAAGATTTACTAAAGTCTATGACCTTTTCAAAATTAAATAAACTTAAGATAAAGAATAAAAGCATTTAAACCGGTGAAGAAATACGATGTCTGGAACTTTTTGAGTCAAAAATTTCACTCCTTGTACCTTCAGTGCCTTCATAGTACCATAAAAATTAATTTTTATTTATGATTGTATACATTTGTATTCTATCACAAAGCAATATCATACGTAAATATTATATTTCTTATTGAGTACATGCGTAATGTAGAATTATTTTATTGTCATATTGACTCGTGGCCACGATACTTAATTACACTTTGATACTTGTAATCGATAAGACGGAAGTGGTCTCGTTATTATTATGAAGAGATATGACAGTGTCGTGAGAATATGATAAATATTAGAATTAACCCTTGAAATATTTAATTTCAAAAATATTCGTTTTTACTTGATTTTTTAACTAAATTTTAGTTCAGCCAAATTAAATCTAATATCAACTGACATTGTAAAGTAGTAATTTGTCATAATATTGTAGCTCTACGATATACCCAGGTGCGAAATTCGGTCGGATGCCAGAGCTTGACTAACGGCTCAAAGACGGCCCTGCTTTGGTAACTGATCTGTGGTAACCAGAGTTTGGCCGACAAGGTGTTTTTAAGCTGCCATGGTCCAACCGCCTTTGGAAACTGACATCGGCAGCGGGCGAACAGCCGACTGTCGGCCCAATTCTGGCCCAACTTTGGGCCGACCATCGGATGAACTGTGGCAGATTGGTCGGTACGATCGCAAGAATGCGGTCGGTCTGACTCTGGATACAGCAGTCGGTTAACCACATGTCACCTTGATGCACCCGACGGTAGGTCAAACCTTGGCCCGAGTATGAGCAGACCATCGGATAAACTCTGGTTCGTTGTTTCAAAAACGATACTTTTACTTTTTACTTTTCAGAATAAAATCATAAATGGCTTGATTTCATTGTCTCCATGGAAAAATGCAAAATCGCGTTTTGAGTCGTTGAAGTTACGCATAAGCTCTGCTGCATTTTTTTTCTAACGAGAGTCAATGAGACAACAAACTATAATGTGCGTGGCGATAGGAACACGCTATACTCTTCGTTAGAAACATCGACTGACTAATCCGCCATGAATTCTCTTTCTATCTTTGTCTACCACGATCTCTCTCTAGCCAACTATAGCGTTACGAAAAATAGCTATTTACTTGACAAGTGTGGAAAGTAGGCAATTCCCGATGAGTGTGAAGGTGGCGTCACGAGCCGAAGGCGAGTGATGGCATATCACATGAATCGGGAATTGCCTGCTTCTCACATATCACGTACAATACTTTTCACAGCGAGTCTAAGGAAAAAGTTCGATCTTCGGAGTGAGATTCTCACTTTACAACCTGTAGAGGTGTAAAGTAGCATACTTTACAAACTCTAGAGGTGTGAAGTGAGAAGCTCAGAAATCGGCAACTTTCCAGAGTCTACGGAGGCACGGAAAATCGAACTTTCCGCAGACGTGCTGTGAAAAGGTATTTTTTTATCTCTACGTCACGCCGTGCTTACTGAACCCTATTTTGTAACTCATCCAACGCACCGCCAGACACCGCTCAAAAAGCGTACTTTTGCGTTTGTCTATGGAGGCATGAAAACACGCCATTTATATGATTGCGTTCTGAAAACATAAATATGACATCTTATTCAGTATCCAGTAACATGGTAATTATGTCAGAATCTTGTAATTTTCCATGTGTTATAGTTGACAGTAGTGGCTGATACCCAGCGTACCAATGATTTTGACAAAAACTCATTGTCAAGACACGCCACACATTTCTTTCACCATCTCGCTGAATATTACAAATTTATAAAAATTGTTTTTGACAGTTCCAAGCTATCATCGAGATATGCAGAAATTTCAGATATAGCAGTTGCCATGACACTTTTTTTCATTATACGCATGATTATGACATCCTACACGGAAAAAAAAGTTCATTAAACTTTCTTGAAGTATTACAAGAGTCGGGGATGAGAACGAACCTTGAACAAATTTTCTATATTCTGTATAACTTTCAGGATTTAATATAGAACTAACCTAGAATAACTCTACAAGAATTCTGTAAACTTTATATTGAACTCCGATTTGAAAAAGTTTAATAAAATATATAGAGAAATTCATGAAAGAATGCTGAAAACTTTCGTAGAAATCACAATTGAGGTATTGAAATTTGTAATCACATAATTATAAGGTTTAAATACCTCAATTCAGTCAAATGTATAGAAAAATTCTTCAAAAAATGTTGAAAAATCTCATAGAAATTCGATTCGAAGTACTGAGCGTTTGTGAACTACTTCAATCTAAGATCTATAGACTTCAGTTCTTTAAAATGTAGCTGCGCAGTCGCTACTGTGCGCAGGCAGCGACTTTTCCGCATCGCTCCCGCGTGAAAAAAAAGAATTCAAGTCTTAGAGAACATTAGCACACGTTGAAAATTAAAATATTATGTTTGCCAATAACCGACACATCTCTAAATGGTTAATCCACTACCCGGGTGCACCGGAACGTGCACCAGGTCGTTCAAGACGTCATCTACGAGAACTTGTTTAGAATCTAAATTGTATCAATAGCCAAAATAACTACCAATGGTGAGTCGACGATCAGGATGCACCGGAACGTGTACCAGGTCGTTTGGCACGTATTCTACGAGAACTGCTTCAAAATTCAAATTGTGTCAACATCCAAAATAATTAAGTGTTGAGTCGACGATCCGGGTGCACCGAGTCGCGCACCAGGTAGTTTAGCACGTATTCTACGAGAACTTTTTAGAAATTTGAATTGTTTCAACCACCAAATTAACTACCGTCGACTCACCATTGGTAGTTATTTTGGCTATTGACACAATTTAAATTTTTGAAAAGTTCTTGTAGAATACGTGCTAAGCGACCTGGTACACGTTCCGGTGCATCCTGATCGTCGACTCACCATTGGTAGTTATTTTGGTAGATAAACCTCAAGATTTCTAAAGAAATCATCAAGTCAAGCTTCCTTCGATCGTTTTTTTATATTAAGAAAATATGAGAGAAAACAAAGTTTTCATATTTTTGTTTCGGTCTTATGATCCATTTAGAAAAAATTGAAAAACTGAATCGAGTCAAAATTCCTTTTTATTGACGTTTTGACCCCATCTGTGGGCCTTCATCGATACAAACATCTTAAAGAATAATTGGAGTCAATCATAAATATACGTCGAAGCGAATGACAACATTTTAAAATTTTGTGAAGTCAGATATCATTCTGAAGTTTTAAAAATCATTATGAAGTTTGTAAAAAAAGTATTGGGAAACTATAAAGTCCAAGGAACTTTCCCAATATGTTAAAAAAGATTCATATTTTGTGATTAAAATGCTGTGAAATAGCTAACAAACTGATGTTTTTTTACAAACTTTATAATGATTTAAAAAACTTCAGAATGATCTGACTTTACAAAATTTTAAAATGTTGTCATTCGCTTCGACGTATATTTATGATTGAGTTCGATTATTCTCTAAGATGTTTCTTTCTGATGAAGGCCCACAGATGAGGCCGAAACGTCAATAAAAAAGAATTTTGACGCGATTTCTTTTTTTAATTTCTTCTAAATGTATCGTAAGACCGAAATAAAAATATGAAAACTTTGTTTTCTCTCATATTTTCTTAATGGTAGTTAGTTTGGCTATTGACACAATTTAGATTCTAAAAAAGTTCTCGTAGATGACGTCTTGAACGACCTGGTGCACGTTCCGGTGCACCCGGGTAGTGGACTTGCCATTTAGAGATGTGTCGGTTATTGGAAAACTTAAGATTTTAATTTTCAACGTTAAGAATTGAAATAGATTCAACTTTTCCCATGTCATATCTTATTTAATCGATTCAAAAAATTGGAATTGGGAATTCAACTTCTAAAATTATTTGCAATGCAAGCCTTTAATTTCATATAACTTATATAAACTTATTCTTTATAGCTATATAACATCTTATTAATCTTGAACCTACTAGAATTTATGACCAAAAAAGAATTTGCGATTAAAAATTTGTTCGAAATTTAAAGTTTCCAATATTAAAAAAATGTTAAAGATCCCGAAATCTGTAATTACCTAAATTTTAAACTAAATTTTCGAAATATGATATTCTTGAAATTACTGACATTATAAATATAAAACTCCAGAAATTTCAAATTTCCGAAATCATTAACCTAGAATTTTCAAATCACAAAAATTTGTCAAACAGCCCTGCACAGCTGTAGCTTATATTTTAGATTTTTTTTTTATACTACAAGTTATGTTAGCTGCGAGTTTTTCTCAGGAGCTCCGAATCCGTAGGTAGGGGGTTCGAACCCACAGCGAATAATAATTTTAATAGCGTGCGATTATTTGTGTAGTGATTGTTTGTGTAATAGTAAATAATTATGTACTTAAATATGTGAACAAATATTAAAGCATAATGATAATAATAATGATAAAAAAAAAATTTTTTTCAGGCTAAAAATCGGCCATGATTTTATAGAACTGTTCTCTATAGTTTCGAGACTTCTCCGATGTAGACTGTATATTAGCTGGACTTTTAGATTTTCTAGAACTATTCTACGTTTTTCGCATTTTAGAGAACTCTGTATTAAATTTTGTAGAATAGTTCGATGCAATGTAAAACCAAGAAGATTTTAACTTTTAATAAACTACCCGTCGTATCCTCTACTGTAGGACTAGTTCTATAAAATTTAATGAAATTTTTTTTCCGTGTAGTCACTCGCATGCCAAAAGGAACAACTCACCTGTGAGTATATGAATAAATGGGTTATGAGGTTGAAAATATTTTTAAAAAGTAGTAATAAAGTAAATGAATGTTAAATCAAAATATATGAGTGACAATGAAAGTGATCTTTATAGTACAGTGTTTCTTCTGCAAAGCTCAACAACGATGACTTTAGCCTTGACTTTGTATCCTTACAGTCTTACTGTTTGAATATACATGCATGATTTAAATAAGAAAATCTTCCTTTTTTGTTGCAAATTGAATCAGTCAAATGCTGTGAAAATTTTGGCCGGACAAATTTGACTTTATGTGATGTCCAACTTGAAGATTGACAGAATAGCTGTCATTTTTCTAAGAATGATTTTTTCTTTTAAATTTGCCATATACGGGAAATGGACCAAATTTCAATAATAAACTAGTTTTCGAAATAAATTTCTATCAAAAGCTCCTTTTTCATTTTTCAATACTTCGAACTAATTTTTAAGCATTTCCAAAATTGTGATTTTTTGTGCTTGTAAAATGGTTTGCTTCCAGATTCATTAAGTAGGTATACGAAATCTTTTGTTTATAAACCTCAAGTGGAGAAAACGTTGGTGTGACATTGATTTTCTCCATGTTCTAACATTTTTTTGTACATAAGTTTTTTAAAACATCATTTGGAAATCATGAGAAACCGCTCATGAAAATAAAAAATGAAGATTTGGAAGTTCTTCATTATTTTGGAATATACCTAATATTAAAAAATGGTGGCCATTTTGGCTGAAAATTGAGTTGCTATAAGTATAATATACGTATATTTCATAATATTTTTACATTCTCATCTAGAGAAGGTATTAGATTTGTGTAAAATTTGACCCCCCCGGTTTTTGTCAAATGTCCACGTTTTGAGAACCCCTGAACCCAAAAAACAGGTTTTTACGAATTTGTCTGTCTGTCTGTATGTATGGGTGTATGTGTGTATGTGGGTGGTGATGCATGTAGATTTTTAGTCTGTTAGCCAGTGGCGTAGTCCTAAAAAAAAAGTGGCCTGGCGGTACATACATAGAAACTTTTAAATTTATATTCTATGGCCTGGCACCGCCAGGCCTTCAAAATAAGTGGCCTGGCGGCGCCAGGCCCCGCCGGGCCTCGACTACACCACTGCTGTTAGCACGATAACTGTCGAAAGAATTGACAGATTGGATTCGGCTTTGGTATACTCTTCAATTATCCTAAAATGAAGGTCAAGTTTGTTAGTCAGCTATTTTTGATGAAAATTCAAAAAGTGAGAGCATTTTGAAAATTTTTCAGACCATTTTTTCTCAAAGTTTGAAAATTATATGTACGGTTGCTCATAGAAATCGAAAATTCAAACCATTTATATCAATGATATTTTCTGATAAAATGAAAATTTTCAGAGTTACAGCATTTGCAAAATCCAAAATAAGAAACGAAAATTAACATATTCAGTTGAAAAACGCACGATACGAAAAAAAGTCAAGAGAAGAAAAATGTTTCTTTTTGCACGCCCTACAAGATTATCTTAACGACTTTTTGAATTTTCTCGAAAAATCGAAAATTCACATTTTTATTGCACAAAAAATAATTAAAAATAAAAAAATTCAATTTTACGGCCAAACTTTGCAAGATAGGACGAATGATGATTGAACAAAGTTTGTGTGTAAAAAAAAAGATCTACAAATTTGTTATTGAACACTTTTTGATAGGATGTGCAGTTTTTGTTTTATTCGTAAGAAATTACATTGACAGTGAAAAAATCAGCCCGATAAGTGGGCACATTCTCATCAAAACTTTGCTTATTCCATTTCCTTTTTATCTCGTGTGTTTTTTCACAATATTTCATTGTTTTTATGTTTTCAATACTATTTCTAACCATTAAAACAATAAAATAATCATCATTAATGCTCATGGTACATAAAAATTTGTATTTTTACATTCTCATCTAGAGAAGGTATTAGATTTGTGTAAAATTTAACACCCCCCCCCCCCCCC
>CAKNXH010058937.1:120508-133036 GCA_932178445.1 Andricus quercusramuli
ATGTCCATTTTTCAATAATCATTAAAAAATTTATGATATATATGTTCCAAAAATAACTTAGATACTTTTTTTCGCCCCTTTTCAGATCTGAAGAACATAGAACATAACATATTGTAATTGCGAACCGCGACAACCAAATCGCGCGCCGTGATCGCGCTCAAACTTTTGAGTTCACATTAAACGATGAACAAAAACGAGAGTGGAGCGCAAGGTTTACATCATTTTTAAACTAAATATTAAGCGCGAAGCGCGAGTGTCTTGATTAAAATGTGTTCCTTAAGGTCGATAGAACCTTAAGTAAATTAGTTTCTCTTTCTATGTAAAACGTACATAATTAAACCAAAAGCAGGTCATAACGATGAAGCTAACTAAGAGAGTGTTAGCCCGCGAAGCGCGAAATAGCGAGCACACGAAGTACGAAAACCCTGAGGAACCGAGTTTAAAGCGTCAGGCAAATGTGTCCGAGCGCGAGATTCAATAGGTGCGCGCCCTAGGCACGCTCAAACTTGCGAGCGAAGCGAGCCGCGCGCGAAGCGCGCTATGAGAATGTGCCCGCGAAGCGGGCAGATTTTTTATGATGGAATACTCTTATTTATTATGGTGTCATAATTACATAATGTGAACTTTTCGTAATCAAGTCTCGGTTATGTGGGATGTGGAGTTCCAAAATTAGGTCAAACAATAAAAACTGAAACAAGAATAATTGGGGAGCTGGGAGATGTATCGGACGTGAATCAGATCAGATGGGACAGTGATTCTCACTTTTTTAAAGAGCTTCTGTGCGTGCGTATAAAACACACACGGAAAAAATGTATAGCTAAACCAGTGATATTTATCCTTGATCTAGCTAGAAATATTGTTATAGAAACATAGCTGAATTAAGAATGTTTGCACTCTGAATAAGGTAAATGTCCCAGTAATCGTGACGGTCCCAGTAATCGTGAAACTTGGTTATAGTTTGAATATATTGTTACAAAAATGTGTTGAAAGTAACATTTAATGATAAAACTCACTTATGTTTAGCATTTTATAATGGCAAATAGAAATTACATTCATTCAGATGAAATAGAAAGCAAGAAAATTGGCATCACGATTGCTGGGACTAAGGTCACGATTTCTGGGACGTTTACCTTATGGCGCTTATGAAATAGGATTAATTTTGACTGAAGTTTTGAATTTATCATTGATTTCAAAGTTAGTTTAACTTGCAATCAAACAGATTATAAGGGCTTATTCGAAATGAAAATATGGAGAATTGATAGCGAAACTAGTTTTAAAACTTTTGTAAGTTTTTAAAACTTGGATTTAATCTTATTTCACTTCTCCATATTTCTTACTAACAAAAATGCTTTAGAAACAAAAATTGCTTTATTCGAATATATTATACTTTTATAGATTTGATTTTTCAGTATTTTTCTGTTTGAACTACACATTTTTTCCGTGCAGCAGCTGGCATAAGGTTTGTTATTATTCACTGGGTTTATTTGGCAAAGGAGTGTGAAATGTATGTCTCGTATTTTACTGAGATCGATGTAGGACGTTGCAGAAATAACAATGTGTTAACTGCAGGGTACATTATTATCTATTTTACTTTCAGCATTTTATTATTAATATTATCAGTTGACTATATTTTATTTAGTTATTATTAAAAATATTAATATTCCTTACGTTTTGACAAAATATTTTCAAATTAGAGTGAAAATAAAAAATGACCTCATTTTTTTAACGTCGAAAAAAATGTCTAATCTTACGACTACAACAGTTTATTGGAATTGTGCGTCCGCTTTTTTATTACTGTCATAAACAGAAATTACTTTTTTAACTTTATAGGGAGACCACACTCCATTTTATTTCATTCGCAATTAAATTTTTCATAACAAATTATAGTATGAATTTATATAACTAGATCGTCATGCGCGCGCTCGAAGCGCGCGCCTATGTGAATTTTTCTTGTATGAATGTTGAAACTTACAAGGAAGGTACTCCAGGTGTCCCTCGCCGATTCGATTCTCCCTGATATATATTGTAGTACTCGAAAAACTAAGTCACACGTATTTTTTTTTATCTGCGGAAAAACACTTTAAGGGGGTGAAACAACCCCTCAAAGACAGGGGTCGCAAGTGTCGATTGTATAGTTTT
Organism: Andricus quercusramuli; assembly: GCA_932178445.1. Lineage (NCBI taxonomy): Eukaryota > Metazoa > Arthropoda > Insecta > Hymenoptera > Cynipidae > Andricus > Andricus quercusramuli. The sequence continues at coordinate 122,648 of CAKNXH010058937.1, forward strand.
GTGTAGAAAAACAAAATTGATTTCGACCAAATGTACTGGGAAAGTTTCCTCATGATGAATGATGACTAACGTAATTTTCTCAACAAAAAAAAAAGAATTAAGGGGTGAACCACCCCTACATAGTTTTAAAGTTGTGCTGAAAATTGCTAAATTCACAGGAAAAAATTTAAAAAAAATATATTTTGCACTTGAGACAAAAATAAAGTTGACGTGTTTCGCAAAAAAAAAATGGTAAAAAAATTGATGGGGGTAGCTAACCCAAAACACTTTTTATTTTATGTCTACGATAATATATACTTTTCATACACAAAAAAAATTGGGAAATTATTTTTATAACGAAGGAAGTGAAATAGACTCTATCCAACATGAATAAAAAAATTACGCGGGGGTGAACCACCCCTACATATTTTAAAAGTTGTGCTGAAAATTGCTAAATTCACAGGAAAAAAGTTGAAAAAGATATATTTTGCACTTGAGGCCAAAATAAAGTTGACGTGTTTCGCAAAAAAAATTGGTAAAAAAATTAATGGGGGTAGCTACCCCAAAACACTTTTTATTTTATGTCTATGATAATATATACTTTTCATACGCAAAAAAAATTGGGAAATTATTTTTATAACGAAGGAAGTGAAATAGAGTCCATCCAACATGAATAGAAAAATTACGCGGGGGTGAACCACCCCTACATATTTTTTAAGTTGTGCTGAAAATTGCTAACTTCACAGGAAAAAATTTGAAAAAAATATATTTTGCACTTGAGATCAAAATAAAGTTGACGTGTTTTGCAAGAAAAATTTGTAGACAAATCAATGGGTTAGCTACCCTTAAACACTTTTTATTTTGTGTCCATGATAATATATAGATTCCATACGAAAAAGAAATTGGAAAATCATTTTTATAACGAAGGAAGTAAAATAGATTCTATCCAGCAATAATAAAAAAAATTGAGCAGGGGTGAACCACCCCTACATATTTTTAAAGTTGAGCTGCAAATTGATAAATTCACAGGCCAAAATTTGGAAAAAATATATTTGGCACTTGAGATGAAAATAAAGTTGACGTATTTCACAAAAAAATTTTCAAAAAATAAATGGGGGTAGCTACCCCCAAATACTTCTTATATTGTGTCTATGATAATATATACTTTCCATACGCAAGAGAAATTGGGACATTATTTTTATAAAAAAGGAAGTAAAATAGAGTCAAGTCAACATGAATACAAAAATTACGCAGGGGTAAACCACCCCTCAATATGTTTCGCCAAAATAAATAAAAAAATTAATGGGGGTAGCTACCCCTTACCACTTTTTAGTTGGTATCTATGATGATATATACTTTCCATACACATTGTGATATATCAGATTGCACGAATATCGCTGTAATTCGATGTTCGTGGTGTAAGAAATCATTATGTTTTAAACACTTTTTTGACGAATATCATTATTGTTCAGAGTTTGAACAATAAATCTTCGATATACTGTGTGCAACAGGTATTTTCTTTGGATTTTTCTTGCTAGATGCAAGTCTTAGTTTGCAATTTTCTACATAATTGGGGGGTGGTTTACCCCCGCGTAATTCTTTATTCATGTTGAATGGGCTCTATTTTACTTCCTTCATTATAAAACTAATTTCGGCATTTTTTTGTGTATGGAAAGTATATATTATCATATACGCAAAATAAAAAGTTTTTAGGGGTAGCTACCCTCATTAATCAGAAATTTTTTTTTTGCGAAACAAGTGATTTTTATTTTCATGTCAAATGCGAAATATATATATTTTTTTTCAAATTGTTTCCTGTGAATTTAGCAATTTTCAGCACATTTTCAATAATATGTAGGGGTGGTTCACCCCCCCCGTAATTTTTTTTATTCATTTTGAGTGGACTCTATTTCACTTCCTTCGTTATAGAAACAATTTCCCAATTTTTTTTTGTGTATGAAAAGTATATATTATCATAAACATAAAATGAAAAGTGTCTAGGGGTAGCTACCCCCATTAATTTTTTACCATTTTTTTTTGCGAAACACGTCAACTTTATTTTGGTCTCAAGTGCAAAATATATCTTTTTCAAATTTTTTCCTGTGAATTTAGCAATTTTCAGCACAACTTCAAAACTATGTAGGGGTGGTTCACCCCCTTAATTTATTTTTTTCTGTTGAGAAAATTACGTTAGTCATCTTTCATCATGAGGAAACTTTCCCAGTAGGTTTGGTCGAAGTCAATTTTGTTTTTCTACACAAAACTATACAATCGACACTTGCGACCCCTATCTTTGAGGGGTTGTTTCACCCCCTTAAAGTGTTTTTCCGCAGATAAAAAAAATACGTGTGACTTAGTTTTTCGAGTACTAAAATATATATCAGGGAGAATGAAATCGGCGAGGGACACCTGGAGTACCTTCCTTGTTAAGAATGAAGAATCTTCTAAAGGGGAATGTCATTACAAAATACATTATTTTCCTTAGAACGCATCCTTTAAAAAATAATTGATAGCAAGCTTGTAGCTCTTTTTTGAGTGAATAACTTTTGTCTGATTATTTTTTTTTGTAGCTTGTGTCGTTTGTCCAAAAATTTAATTTTTTTTTTTAATTCTGTTTTTTCCGAAGTTAAACAAAACGGACGACTCCAATTAAAAAGTGATTATCAAAAAATGTGTCAATCTTTTTTTAAAAGCACAATTTTCGTTTTCTCGTCTTTTTCGTATCTTATATAGTTTGACCGGAAAATAGAATTTTTCATTTTTCATTATTTTTGTTGTGCGATCAAAGTTTCAATTTCCATTTTCCACGGAAATTCCAAAATTTGTTGTAACAATTGAATTTTCATCCGAAACGTTTTAGACTATTTGAAATATTTATACATTTTTTATTATTTTAGAAATTTTTCCATAACTTTTATATATTTAATAAAATCAATCAAATTTTTCATCAAATTTTTTTACAATATTTTGAAATAGAAAGAAATTGCTTATAAAATTATCGAGAGTATGTTTTGATAATTGTGTTAATTATCAATTTTCTTAGGAAACACAATACACACTTTTAAGTATTATGAAATATTTCGTACTTTTGTTAAAACTTCTTAATATATCTTAAAGTTATTTACAAATGAAATTGCTTTTAAATTAAAGAATTAAAATTGTAACGTTCAAATTGTAGATATTTTTATTTTGTAATTATTTTAATACCATTTAAAATTCATAAAAATCTTTTAAGTTAAATTTCAAAATATTAAAAAATCTACATTTTGTTTTAGACTATTTGAAATATTTATAAATTTTTTATTATTTTAGAAACTTTTTCATAAATTGTATATATTTAATAAAATCAATCAAATGTTTCATAATTTTTTTTTACAATATTTTGAAATAGAAAACAATTCCTTATAAAATCATTGAGAGTATGTTTTGATAATTGTGTTAATTATCAATTTTCTTAGGAATCATAATAAACACTTTTCAGTATTATAAATTATTTCGTGCTTCTTAAAAAGGTAATTTTTTAAAAACTTCTCAATATATATATCTTACAGTTATTTACAAATGAAATTGTTTTTAAATAAAAGAATTGAAATTGTCACGTTGAAATTGAAGATATTTTGATTTTGAAATTATTTTATGATCGTGTAAAATTCATAAAAATGTTTTGAATTAAATTTCGGAATGTTCAAAAATCTACATTTTGTTTTAGACTTCTTGAAATATTTCTAAATTTTTTATAATTTTAAAAATTTTTTCATAACTTGTATATATTTAATGAAATCAATCAAATTTTTCATAAAATTTTTTAACAATATTTTTAAAAAGAAAAAATTGCTTATTGAATCCTCGAGCCTATGTTTTGATAATTGTGTTAATTATCAATTTTCTTAGGAATCACATCAAACACTTTTCAGTATTATGAAATATTTCGTACTTTTGTTAAAACTTCTTAAAATATCTTAAAGTTATTTACAAATGAAATTGTTTTTAAATGAAAGAATTAAAATTGTATCGTTCAAATTGTAGCTATTTTGATTTTGTAATTATTTTAATACCATTTAAAATTCATGAAAATGTTTTAAATTCAATTTCAAAATGTTCAAAAATCTACATTTTGTTTTAGACTTTCTGAAATATTTATAAATTTTTCATTATTTCAGATATTTTTTTATAACTTGCACAAATTTTATAAAATCAATCAAATTTTTTATAACATTTTTTTACAATATTTTGAAATAGAAAAAAAAGCTTATAAAATTATCAAGAGTATGTTTTGACAATTGATTTCATTATCATTTTTCTTAGGAATCATAATAAACACTTTTCAGTATTATGAAATATTTCGTACTTTTAAAAAGTTAATTTGTTAAAAACTTCTCAATATATCTTAAAGTTATTTATAAATGAAATTGATTTTAAATAGAAGAATTACCATTATAACGTTCAAATTGTAGATTCTAGTTGTTGTATATTTGAACTCTCCCTTTTACGGGTTTGAGGGCCTCCGCTCCCTGTACATGTACATATGTTTACATTTCATCCTTAGTCTAGCTTAACCGCTACTTATTTTCTAATGCATCGCCTTATATAATAACAATAATCTTAGTACTACTCTTCTTAAACTACAGACAATGAGCGATCTTCCCGGGCTTCCGTTTTCTCTTACCATCAAATTCATTTAGACCGATTTGAAAATTAAAAATTTTTACTCGTTAGTTTCCTTCAAACAGGATTACCCGTTTGGCTCTACCCTGATCCCTTGCTTTCTCTTTTTTCTTCCAGTTTTTTCATCCACATCACTCTCTGTCCATTACCATCCAAAATCCATCTTACACATTCATCCACACTCAACTGTCCATCTTCCTCTCCCGTACACCTCTCTAACACATGTGCCCATGACTCCACTTCGTACCCACATACTCTGCACAGATTGTCCTCTTCATCCATCCAATATCTACAAGCTCTCACTCCTTCTCCCATTCTAAACCGTATCACCCTGTTCCATTTGTCTTCCTTTTTCATCTTTTGCAAGTATTCTGGTTCCGTCACCCCTTTGACCATCATATACCATCTATTGTACTTCGAATCCATAATCATTCTCCATCTCTCTTCTCCTTGTCTTACTAATAGCTCTAATTATATGTTCTGCCAATGCAGAACCCCTTCCTGTATATCACAAACATTCCTCATTTTTTTCCTTTCTTCCTCCCATTTTGAATTTCCCAAATTGCCTCTCGTCTCCTTGTTCCGAACTTCGTCCAAGCATACTTGTGCTATTCTGCTCCCCTCTCCCCTTTTCAGCTTCTCTTCAAACCCCCAGGCTCTCTTAATTTGTCTAGTTACCATTTTTTCCCTTCCTAGTTCTTCCCTTATCATGTATCCTGGACAACTCCAACTAACCCCCATTACCCATCTCAGAAATCTCTCATGTATGCTTTCCACTTTCCTATGTTCCTTCCATCCCCAAACTTCCACTCCATAACACAACACCGCCCAAACCAACGCATCAAACAACCAAACCCTCATTCTCCAATCGTCCTTCAACCTTCTCTTTCCTAAACCGTTCAAATTGTAGACATTTTGATTTTGTAATTATTTTAAGATCATGTGAAATTCATAAAAATGTTTTGAATTATATTTCAAAATGTTCAAAAATCTACATTTTGTTTTAGACTTTCTGAAATATTCATACATTTTTTATTATTTTAGAAATTTTTTCATAACTTGTACATATTCAATAAAATCAATTAAAATTTTCATAAAAATTTTTTACTGCTTATAGAATCTTCGAGAGTACGTTTTGATAATTGTGTTAATTATCAATTTTCTTAGGAATCATAGTAAACACTTTTCAGTATTATGAAATATTTCGTACTTCTCAAAAGGGAAATTTTTTAAAAACTTCTCAATATATCTTAAAGTTATCTACAAATGAAATTGTTTTTAAATGAAAGAATTGAAATTGTAACGTTCAAATTGTACATATTTTGATTTGGTGATTGCTCATTTTATATGAAGATACTATTATTACTACTAATTACTACTACTATGGCAACGGCCATACCACGCTGGAAACACCAGTTCCCGTTAGATCACTGAAGTTAAGCAGTGTTGAGCGCGGTTAGTACTTGGATGGGTGACCGTTCGAGAATAATACTACTGCGTTGCTGTTGCCGGTCGTGGGTGTGGTGAGCCCACACTTGTAGTTATTTACTACAAGAAACTATCTACCTAGAAACACTATCCGAATCGGGTAGTGTCACGCCTACCCCTAGAGGCTCGCCGAAAGGGAAACGGCTTAATGGTATAATGGTAATGGTATAAATAATAATTATTTTCAAGTTTGACACTTAATGGATAAAATCTCCTGAAGACTGAAACAATATTTTACAAAAACTTAAAATTTAATTTTTGAACATTTTTGAAAACTTCAATATTTGATTTTAAAATATGTAAATTGTTTAATTTTAAATGGATTAATAGTCAGTCAAAATTGTACAATTCAAACTCCGGACTCGACTTGTATCCCTAGCATTCACCACCACCAAACGAATCACTCGGGAATCAACCATAAGGCGTAAGAAGTAAGAACTCATAGACTCAGCGTGAGTGACTCAGGGTGTCACGTGGTGGCTCCCTCAACTGATAAGGGGGAACCGGGGAACGTACATTGCCGGCACAACGCCGCAAATTCTTAGCCTCCATGATCTAGCTGGTTTTCCCCTTTTAAACTGGAGCCACCTCCCCCCATGCGATGAGTTCTTACGACCATATCGTCAGCTATAATCAATCATCAATGTGCACATGAATAGTGCTCATGCCTTGGCTCATGATACGCAGCTCTGTTCTTAACCTAAAAATGATTCTAGATCGTACTTCTCGATTCTAATATCGATTATAAAGCATAGGCGGCGAATTTAAATCCAACCAATAGGTGAAGAAAGAATCGGCTTCAGTTTTCGAGATATAATCGCAACCTCGCTTTTATGATAGGATTTATAATAGGACCGTGGATTGTCGTCCATCTTTTTTAAACGAATAGCAAAAATCTTACGAACTCGATTGGCGGACCTGGAAAAAGGGATAAGAGGGATCTATCGGAAATTTTTGAAGACGTATTATTTCAAAAAGTCTGAACTAGATTCACAGAGGTAATCTATAACTTTAGTTTTGAAGTCTATGGGAAAATATCAATCTCAAGTGCATGTATACATACCAGACTGTCACGCATGGAAAAAATTAGTTTGTAAAAAAGTATTGAACTTCTAGCTAGCTCTCGAGTCCGAGGATCATTTTTGTACCCGCAAGACTTTTTTTCAAAAAATCGAATTTAAACATTTTGCATACAAACGATAGATACGAAAAAATGTTAAGAAAAAATATGCGCTCGTTTTCGTACGTTCAATGCGTAAATTTAAACTACATTTTTTCAAATATCATTAATACTGTAACTCGAATCGAAAACTGTGATTTAAACCCCGGAGAAATTACAGGCGTAAATTGGAACTGAAACTGATTTTTCATTTGTTAATGAAGAAGGTTTTCAAAGCACCTGCGGTTTTGATAATTAAATTTAGATAATTAGGTTACAGATTCAGTTCTTTGAAAAATAAAACGATGTGGACAAAATTGAACAACATATAAGAAGTAGGCATATTTTTATTATAATCTTACTAAGAAAAAAACACATTTTTTTTAATTTACTGAAACTCTACTATGATTAATTAATCTAGAACATTTTCAATTTGTGTCCAATAAAAAAATTTAATAGAGATAATTGGTATATTTTGTTAAAATCTACTAAAAATAACGCTTTAAACTTACGGATCGCTAAAAAACAAAAATTGCATATTTTAAAAATGATATAACTTTTTGAATTTTTGTCTAATTGGAGAATTTACTGAGAATATTTTCGAAATATATTTGATCTCTTGATTTGATCTCTGAAATTTGGAATGATATTTCTCAATCAATCAAAAATGTACATTTTTTTCATTTTTCGAAAATTTCCAAAATGTTGAAAAGCATATAACTTTTTTAATTTTCATCGAAATTAAAACTGGCATCAGGACAATTTGCAAGTCTTTTTGTCCTGTATCAGAAACTTTGAAAAAAAATTCCAAAACTCATAAAATTTTGAAAAAGCCCTAACTTTTTGAATTTTGGTCTAGTCGAAAAATTTAACATGGATAGTTTTGAAACATATTTGATGTCTAATGAAAAGCTCGATTGGACAAATCCTTCAAAAGTTAGCGTGGCTGAAACATACAGGTAACCATACATACAGACATACAGACACCGGCAAAATTTTATGATTTTTTGATTTTGTTATTTACAGTCTCATAAATAAAAATCTAAAAAGTTTGCTCATTTAGAAATGTTTCACAAAAAAGAACTCATACTCTTTTATGATATTTTCACAGAATGTCTTCTTTATACCAGCACGAATTAAAAACAAATGTCCAATACAATAAAACTAGATTGATTTTCTCGTCTAGTCTGAGAAATTGAAAAAAAAACTGAAAAAATGGACTATTCATCTAATGTTTTAATTTACAATGTTTAATGGTTCAATCTGCATTAGAATAAAACTTTTTTAATCTGAGTACTGTGAATGTGTTTTCTGAAAATTCATTTCGTGTTTGAAAAATTGAACTATATATTGCTCAATTAGTGTTGTGGTGAATGTTTGGGAATAGTATGATCTTTTGTATGGAGTTTCTACGCAGAAAGTTAACCTGTTGAAATTTTTATTTTTTTGCTATTGATCGTTCTTTTTAAAATTATGGACTTCAGCGAAATGTATGGAATTGAGGAAAGGGGTTGGGTGCACCAAAAAAAAATTAATGCACCCTACTTTGGTTTATTTTCTTTGTGCTAAGGATTTGATTATTCCAGTTGAATAAATATTGTTAACAGGCAAAAAAGTCATGCGTTGACTCAAAGAAATTACTTCTTTGGTGATATTTCTTTAATACAAAGAAATATTACTGGTCAATAAATGTGAAAATGATTAAGTCACAGAAATTATTTTTGGGGAGCTATGAACCTACATAAGTAGTTTCTTTCAATCTATTTTTCACAACCCAAGCAATATTTCAGTATTCTAATTATACCAAATCTTTGAAGTGATAAGTATGCTTTCAAATCAAGGAATTCATCCATCTGTGGATCAAGTAATTTAGGTTTCTTTGAATGGAAGAAAAATCTTTTCTATATAAATAATTATTCATCGAATTGAAAGAAATATTTGGCCGATGCTAGGAGTTGACACGATGAGTTGACACCATGAGCCCTCTTCTCTTTTGCCTCACATTATTGCCACTGTCTCTCGCACTTCGTCATTCCTAGATATAAAGAGAAACTACATCAAGCTCTAAAAATTATCAAGAGGTACACTCAAGAGATTGGAATGGAGTTCGGGCTAGAGAAATGCGCCACGGTTAATTTGAAGAAAGGAAAACTTAATGGCAGCCCGAAGACCCTGACCTCGTCGACAGAAGCGCTATACGACACCTTAGCGCTGGAGAGACGTATACATACCTGGGCGTGCCACAGAGCCGCATTCAAGACGTGCCATGTATAAAGGATACTCTCCGAAGTAGATACAAATGTCTCATCCGGCAGATTTGGTCTTCCGAACTGTAGGCTAAGAAAAAAGTATCTGAAACCAACATGCTTGACGTCCCGGTAGTACTCTATTCATTTGGAGTGGTTCCATGGACGAAGGGCGAGCTCAGATCCCTTGATATCGGGACGCGAAAGGTTTTGCACATGAACAAAAGCATGCACCTTGAGTCTTCTGTTCCGCGTCTTTACATCTCACGTCGCTCAGGTGGTCGCGAAATACTGAATCTTGAATGTCTTCACAACAGAATTATTCTGGGCACAGCACACATAGCTGCAAATGGACAAGACCCTCTTCTTAAAATGGTCAGGAAACATGCAGAAGCGGGCAAAGGGGCGTTTCTGTACAAAGCAGCGAGGGAGGCTACTCAGACACTCGCCTTGACTTAAATACCAGGGGTGAGCAAAATGCATCAAATCTGCTCCATCTTGAATACTCACTTCTGAAGGCCCAGATTAAGAAAGCACACGAGAAAAACTTCCAAGAAGAGCTCCTCGACAAGAGGATGCACGGCATCTTCCACAGAAATGTGGAGGATCAGTCGATGTCGTATGAGCTAACGCATGCTTTCCTTAAATCATCCGGATTGAAGTCGAGCACGGAGGGTTTCATTTTGGCATGTCAAGGCGGTGTCATTTCCACTGTAGCATACCGTCGCCACATATAGAGTCAATTGTCCGAAACGAGAAGTGCCAGATTTTCTGGAACTACGATTTTCGGGCAGCAGTCTCCGTTGCGCACTCGAGGCCTGACATTGTTCTCCAAGACTTCGAGAAACGAAC
>CAKNXH010058939.1:0-57714 GCA_932178445.1 Andricus quercusramuli
TTTTCCGAAGAATCTGACCTCTGGACTATCAATTGTGGTGTATACAGTGCAGCGAGAATTTTGGCAGATGCAAACCGTAAAACAAAATCAACGGTTGATCATAAGACAAAAAGACGAATACATCAACTCAGCACAAAGATAGGCTGGGCAAGACAGTACGCGTCCCGCATTCAGTGTGTAATGGACTACATAGCATCTGGCAGGACTTTCACTGCTAAGGTTCGAAAGTTCGCGCGCGAACTGCGGAGCCGTCATCGCACAATCAACAAGTCACAGCTACTGACCATCAGGCAACATATTGTTGACAGAATACGAGTAATATCGAACGCTAAGAGAAGTCTAGAGCGGAGGGAGAGGTGGGTAAGAGAAAATCAACAGTTTTTGTCTGACCCATCTCGACTCTTCCAAGACCCTCCAGTTACTGTCGACCATCCGCCCAAACCAGAGGAGGTCGAAGCATTTTGGAGAGAAGTCTACAAGGTCCAACATCCACTTCAAGAAGACTCAAAGAACATAAATAGCTTCAAGGAGCTGTGCAATGCCCTCATAACAGCTGAGGACGAATGCCCACCTATTATTACCGAGGAGGTGAAAAACGTATTAAGAGGCATGAAGAACTATTCCGCTCCCGGTCCAGATGGTATCAAGACCTTCTGGTGGAAAAAGTTTCCTTCAACCCACCAGCATCTGGCCCGAATTTTCACCTTGTATATAAAGTGGGAAGAGCCTATTCCGGAGTGGTTGGTGGAAGGGCGCACAATGCTCCTGCCGAAGACGGGCAACTTAGCTGATCCTAGGAATTACAGGCCAATAACTTGTCTGAACACACTGTATAAGACCTTTACAGCTATCCTAAATGATAGGATTCTTCAGACGATTGGACCTGTGTGGCGAGAGATGTATGAACAACTTGGCGCAAAGAAAGGCGTAACAGGATGTCGGGAGAACCTGCTCATCGATAGATGTGTTTGTAAAGATGCAGCATCCTATCAGCGATTTCTATCGATGGCCTGGATTGATTACCGGAAAGCTTTCGATTCAACCTCCCATAGACTTATCATCTGTCTGTTGGAAAGCTTGAAGGTTCATCCACATATCGTGAGGTGCATAGAGAGAATAATGCCGCTTTGGATAAGCAGATTTACTATCTCATCTGGAACACATCATGTGGTCACTAACAGTGTCACCTTTCAGAGAGGTGTGTTTCAGGGCGACACCATGAGCCCCCTTCTCTTTTCCCTTACATCATTGCCACTGTCTCTCGCACTTCGTCATTCCGAAGGGTACCTCTGTGGTAAACCTGGAGATCGAAAGCATAAGGTCACTCATGCATTTTAAATGGGCGATCTCAAGATCTATGCTAGAAATAAAGAGAAACTACATCAAGCTCTAAAAATTGTCAAAGGGTACACTCAAGACATTGGAATGGAGTTCAGGTTAGAGAAATGCGCCACGGTTTATTTGAAGAAAGGAAAACTTAATGGCATCCCCGAAGACCCTGAGCTTGTCGACAGGAGCGCTATACGACACCTTAGGGCTGGAGGGACTCACACAGAGCCGCATTCAGGACGTGACATCTATTAAGGATACTCTCCGAAGCAGATACAAACGTCTCATCTGGCAGATTTGGTCTTCCGAACTGTCGGCTAAGAACAAGGTAACTGCAAGGAACATGCTTGCCGTCCCGGTAGTACTCTATTCATTTGGAGTGGTTCCATGGACGATGGACGAGCTCAGATCCCTTGATATCGGGACGTGAAAGGTTTTGCACATGAACAAAAGCTTCTGTTCCGCGACTTTACATCTCACGCCGCCAATTTTTCAGAATAGCACCCGCTCCCGGCGAAATCCTGCGGTTGTCCCTATGACAAACTTTTAACTATACATATAACTACTTTGTTTACTGAAGATATCGTGTTCTTAGAAGCACAATACGTTGTCATGTAATTAATTTATATAAGATGGAAATGTTTAAATCTAATCTCTAGGGGAATTTAAAAAAAGCCTGCGGAAATTGTACGTGTCTTTTATCGTAGGTCTTTACTGGACACCCTAAAAATATAACCCAAATTAAACATTTTTATAATTCTTATGAAAATAAAATCAAAGTCACATTGTTATTCTCATCTTCCGCAGCCCAATATGTCTGAAGCTGGGAAAGAATATAAGGGTTACCAATGAAAATTGATGAGGTACATAGCATCAGCTGGCGATTTATGAGACGATGTTTCTATATTGGTTGTAAGAAGTTGTGTGAAATATTATTTTTGAAAATTTCATCTGCTTTACTATATATTTTTCTCAATAACAGGAACTTCCATCTCGCAAAGTACAAGGGTCGGGAATTTCGCGTAGGAAGAATGACGAATGTCTTGTAAAAAAAAAAACGTCGAGGAATATGACTTAGCCATAACATCCACTCTCCTGCATTCTTTAGGTACTTTTGCTGAGGATTTCGATACTATCGAGGATCATTTGAGGGTCAACACGATTGGAAATAAGGTAGGATTGAAAAAAATGGTAACGAAATCTATTCCTCCAAAAAATTGTAGCGAAAAAATTGTTTATAAATTGTTGTGTTTTGTGCTTGAAATTTTGAATGTAGGAAATAACCAAATTTACAATTCTGCAGTTCGAAACGCTAAATTAAATTTTTTTCATACGCAAGTCCTTCAATTTACACTTAATTACTCTTAGGTTTTAGAAGCTTGAATTCTAAACTTTTAGTTTCTCAGACTCTCTTCAATTGTATTTGTTCAAAGGCCGGGTAATAAGATAATCTAAAACGTATTCAAATTGAGAAATTTGTGATTTTAGACTTTAAAAAAGTAATGTTTCGAAATTGAACGATATTGACTTTTTATTTGGAATAACTTATTGTGAATGAAGTGTTCAAAATTAAACTATCTTTAAATTTAAAGCCCCAATAATTATATAATTTATTTAATAACTCTGAATCATAACACTTGTTGAGTACTAACCTTCAATTGTGTATGTTATATTTTTAATTTTCATATTTTGAACATTTTTAATTTGGAACTGAAGCTGTTGAATTATGAAAAGTGTAAATCTAAATTTGAGACGTATTAATTGCAAAATATATAAATTGAAATAATTGAACTTTAAGGGATTCCCATGTAAAAAAATGACGATTTAATTTCATAATTCTAATTGAAAAGTGTTAATTTGAAAACGAAGTTTCGAATTGTTCAATTTGGAATGCTCTGGTTCAAAATAATGTAATTTTGAACAGTGAAAACGACACTGTTGATTTAATTTTTAGCATAAATTTTACAAATGTATATCTTGTAAAGCATATGCAATCAAGTTAAATGCCCTTCGATATTGCTTACTCAAATTATAATTTCTATAGTTTTAGAATTAGTATAATTACACTTTCTAATTTGCGGGTTTTCGAAGCTTGAATCTGAAAATATTATTTCTTCAGTCTCCTCACTTTCAGTTGTCTAATTCTAAACTTTTCATTCCTAATTATAAAGCCCTTCGACTTGAATTTATTTAAAGCAGAAGATAGGGTTACTACACGTGTTCGAAATATTAGTGAAATCTTCTTGTATGTATGCATGCATGTATGCATATTTAGTCTCTCCCTTTTACGGGTTTGAGGGCCTCCGCTTCTTGTACATATATTTACATTCCATCCTTAATCTAACTTAACTGCTGCTTATATTCTAATGTTTCGCCTTACTTATAATAATAGCCATAATCTTAATGCTAATAATTCTACAAATCTTCCAGGGCTTCCGTTCCCTCTTACAATAAAAATAGATTTTCCATGATTTGAAATGAACTTTTTTTTCTATTTTTTTATACCATTAAGCCATTTCCCTTTCGGGTAGGCTTGACACTACCCGATTCGGGTAGTGTTTCTAGGTGGATTATTTATTACTAGTACTACTAGTGTGGGCTCACCACACCCATGACGGGCCAACAGCACGCAGTATTCCCGAATGGTAACCCATCCAAGCACTAACCGCGCCTAACATTGCTTAACTTCCCTTGCTTTCTCTTACTTCTTCCAATTTCTTCATACACGTCACTCCCTGTCCATTACCATCCAAAACCCATCTTACACACTCATCCACACTCAACTGTCCATCTTCCTCTCTTGTACACCTCTCTAACACATGTGCCCATGACTCCATTTCGTATTCACATACTCTGCACAGATTGCCCTCTTCATCCATCCAATATCTACATGCTCTCACTCCTTCTCCCACTTTAAACCGTACTATCCTATTCCATTTGTCTTCCTTTTTTATTTTTTGCAAATATTCTGATTCTGTTACACCATCTATTGTGCCTCGAATCCATAATCATTCTCCATCTCCCTTCTCTTCAACTCACTAATAGCTCTAATGCTATGCCCTGCCAATCCAGAACCCCTTCTTGTATATCACAAACTCTCCTCATTTTCTTCCTTGTATATCACAAACTCTCCTCATTTTCTTCCTTTCTTCTTCCGATTTTGAATTTTCCGAATTTCCTCTCGCCTCCTTTTTCCGAACTTCGTGCAAACATACTTGTGCTATTCTGCTCCCCTCTCCCCTTTTCAGCTTCTCTTCAAACCTCCAGGCTCTCTTAATTTGTCTAGTTACCATTTCTTCCCTCTCTAGTTCTTCCCTTAACATATAACCTGAGCAATTCCAACTAACCCCCATTATCCATCTCAGAAATCTCTCATGCATGCTTTCCACTTTCCTATGTTCCTTCCATCCCCAGACCTCCAATCCATAAGACAACACCGCCAAAACCAACGCATCAAACAACCAAACCCTCATTCTCCAATCGCCATTGAACCTTCTCTTTCCTATACTTCATACTTGGCCCATTACCTTACACCCACATTCGATTCTTTTCCTCACCTGCACCTCGTTTCCCCCTCCTGCCTCAAACCAAAAACCTAAGTAACAGAACTGCTCCACACTTTCCACTGTTTGTCCGTCCATCTTCCAAACGTAACCTATCTTGGTCTTTCTACTTCTGAAGCATATCACCTTGGTCTTCCCTACGTTCACCGTCAGTTCTTTTGTTCCCATACACTCTTCGAAAATTCTCATTATTAGATTCATCCCCTTCTCATCGTCTGCTAAAAGAACTACGTCGTCCGCGTATACTAGAGAGTATAGTTTGCTATTACCCAAAATCATCGGGCACCCTTGCGTTAGACCTCTTCCTGTCCAGAAAACCTCCCCCATTTCCCCCCCTAACTTCACCCTAATCCTGGTTTCAGTGAAAATATCCTTTATCTTCTCCACCAACCCTTCCTCTATTCCCCTCTTTTTCATTGCCTGCCATAGCACTTTTCCATTCACTGAGTCAAAAGCTGCTTTAAAATCTACGGATCAGGCGACTAATGTCCCTCTTTTTCTCCCTAAATTTCAGTTGACCAAGTAGTTGAGTACGTAAATGTTATATATTGTCCCCACGCCTTTTCTAAATCCCGTCTGATGGTGCGGGATACTTTGTTTCTCTTCTATCTGACTCTCTAACCTTTTTCTTAGAATTTTTTCATATATTTCGTAACCCACTGGCATGAGAGTGATCCCTCTGTACACCTCTACCTTCTTGCCCTCCCCTTTCTTGACAAGTGGTACCACAAGCCCTGTCATCCACTCCTCCGGCCACCCTTCTCCTTTCCAGACCTTGTTGCAGATCTTTCACACCCCTTCCCTTACCCCTTACCCCTTCTCCTCCATACTTTATCGCTTCGCTCTCCATACCATTCTCTCCTATAGCCTTGTTTTTTTTAGTCTATCTATCGCCTCATCTACTTTTTTTCTTGTTATTTCATTCCCTTCCTCCATTTCTCCCTGAACTATCCTTCTATTTTCTCCTTTGATCCTATTTTGTCCTCCCCCTAACAGACCCTTGAAATAATCCGTCCACTCATTCGTTTCTATTTCTTAATTCACGCCCTTCCTCCTCTTTCCCTATTTATCACATCCCAGACGCTACCTTCTTCGATCGTTTTTTCTACGTCTTCCTTTTATTTCTCCTTTCCCTTTTGCTTTTGCCTTACCAGCATCCTCTCATTTTCTCTTTTTGTCCTGTTGTACTCCGCCTTCTCCTTTCCTCTATTTTCTTCCATTCTCTCTTTACTCTCCCTACATTCCTCGTCCAACCAGCCTCGTTTGCCCTCTTCTCTTCCTTCCTTTGTACCTATCTCATCCCTTACCTTCTCTATCAAACCTTCCAACCTTTCAATTAACGAGTCTACTCCCTCCTCTTTTTCATACCTAACATTCTCTTTCTTCATTTTTTGTTCAAACTCTTCCAATTTATCTACCCCCCCAGAATTCCATTTTCGTGTTCCTTTCTCCCCCACTTATCTTTCTCCCTCTGCCGCGCTTACGGATGCCACCTTTCAGTGTAGCTATTACTGGGAAGTGCTCGGACCCTATCACATTCCCCACATTCATACTACCTATCATATTCCTCATTCTTTCTTCCGCCAGGATGTAGTCTATTACTATTTCTCCCTTACCTATAAATCTGATCTCTCCTTTCTCATCTCCTTTTATATTGCCATTACATATAAACCATCCTGTTTCTCATATTACATTTGGTTTGGAGCTCCTTATACAGGCCTCCTTTTCTTCATCCTAAGTCTCTCCCCCTTGCTCGCCAGTCCAGGCATTCGAGCCATCTTTTATCAAAACCAACTCTTCCTTCTTTTCCTCCATCCACCTCCTCATTACTCTCCAACCTTCCTCTTCCCTTCTCTTCTATATACACAAACCCCCGCTATTTTGACTTTTTCAATTATAATCCTTCTTACCATTGTTCCATCCTTTTCCTCCCTGTTCCATCCTTTTCCTCCCTGTCCCCTCTGTTCTCCCTTTTACTGCCAATTATTTTCTCACCCCTGAGACCATGCCACCCATCCCTCTACCTTGAACGTGTTCCTTTCTTGCTTCTAGCATTATCCACACACATAACCTTTACGTAACCTCCTTTTCATCCCCTTCCAGTCCTTCTCATCCGCCCACGTTTCACCCATCATAATCACATCCCACTTTTCTAAATCCCGCCAAAATCCTTCATTCTTGTTCTTCCAGCCTGACAGATTCCAGAAAGCTATTTTCACGTTTTTCTCTTCCCTTCTCTCACCTATCCACATCACTATTCTTCCGCCTTGCCGTTTGGAAACCCCTCTGAATGATCTCTAAACTCATTTGCATCTTCCTTTTTCCTACTCTTTTTCCCTTTTTCTTCTAATTCTTCTTCTCAGAACCATTCATCCCCATTTATCCATAACCTGCCTCTTCCTGTCCATACCATGCGCCCCTTTTTCCTCTCTTCCCATGCCCTCTGCTCTATTTTGCATCTCCTTTTCCTCTTCCTCCATGTCAAATCCTCTTCAATTCTTTCGCTTCTTCCTCTCAATGATTTTTTTTCCTCCATAATTTTCTTTTTCTCCTCCTAGCTCCTTACTTTCACTAGAAACATTCCTTCTTTGCCTTCTTTCGTCCATACTATTCTCTCAACTCCTTCTACCCTTACCTGAACTTCAATATCCCTATTAATATCATCCAGTCTCTTCCTTGCTTCCTCTCCAAACCCTTTTATGAGGGCTTCTAGTTTCTCAAACACCCCCCCCCCCCCTATCCTATCTCTTTCTGGTGGTTTTTTGTTTAATCCTAACTTTCTTGTTATTCTTGTCTCTTTCTGAATCATTGCCACCTTTCTCTCTTTTCTTTTATCTTCCCCTTCACTGCTAGTCGCACTCACCTTTTTTTGCCATTCATCCAGACTCCTATTTGAGCCCGCGCTACCTAGCTTGTTGAGGCGCTGTAAGTTTGAAGGTCTACCGCGTTTATGGTCCGTGCCTGTCAACTTCCCCCTTCTCCCCACTCAACGCGCTTAAAACCTCGTCACCTCTTGTTTCATCTACTGTCTGCTGTCGCGTGCGATTGTCTGCGTCCAGTAGCTGTCTCCATCAAGCGCCCGCTTGTAAACTTTGTACCGTCGGTATCCTGCCTTACCCAGTGCTCCGCGACGTTTTTCGCTCCTTACTCGCCTACCTCTTGCCCTCCTTGCCCGACAACTATTTTTCTACTCCTGACCGCAAAAACTTCGCACGCTCCAATTTCCCTTTCTCACAACTAACTTTTACCCTTTACATCTTTGCCTTCTCTCACCCCTTTTCTTTTACACCTGATCTCCGCTCTCACTGCCCTTTCTGCATCCGCACACGCTGGTTTCCTTCACCAAAGCCAAAAAACCAACATTTGACACAAAAGAGTTCACTCACGATCGGTACCGGAAAGGGAAGCCTAGTGAAATCTTCATGAAATAATTTAAATCCTTGTGAAATGTTTGTGAAATCTTCGAAATGTTTGGAAATATTTAAAATCTTCCAACTCTTTACGAAATTTTTTCAATATTTGGAAATCTTCTAAATCTTTGTGCAATATTTTAAATAACCGTAAAGTCTTCGACATCTTCATCATTTTTGAAAAATCTTTGAAATCTTTTAAAACAAAATGAAATTTTTGTGAAACCATTGATATGTGGTGCACACTCAAAATTGATGTTGTCAACTTTCGATATGATTATAATAAATGGAGACTTTTATGAAATTGTTGGGAAATTATTCTGCGATCAGTAGAATGTTTTGAAATGGAATTTAATTGACTGGATTTTAAGGGTAAAAGCAGACCTGGATTTTCAGTTCATAACTGTTCATTATTGGTCCTTTCAACTTTGAAAACTTTAACTGGTTTATTAATGTAACAACCAGAAGATGTGAACATATATTATTTTTAATAAAGTTTTCAAACTTTAATAAAATGTGTTTCGGTGTAAGTGGCTCAATACCTTACTGAGATATTTTATTAAAAATATATTAATGAAATAAAATTAGAAAAACGACTGAGGCTTGAAAAAGTCAACTTTTTGGCAATGTACCCTTGTATATTTCTGTATACTTGATTAAGGCTCATGTAGGGGGTAATCTAACCTACAAAACTCACCTTAAAAAATTGATTTTGAATGCTGGCGCACCGAAAGGATGTCGGGGGGCAATTTTTTCTCCCACAGGAAGCACAAATCCCTATTCGAGGGGGAAGCAGTACAATCAGCGCCGCGTGGTATCTCGATCGATCACTAAATCGATTTAAAAGGACTTTTGGCATCATATTTAAAATATAAAAAGCATTGAAACATATGTAGTAGTAATAATTCTAAATAAGTTATAATATATTATTTAAAAAACATAACGAATAAATATTATCTTACAAAAATATAAGAAAAAAAAAGGAAAAATATAGTCAACGCAAAATACTGACTGATAAAATAGATAAATAAAACTTTCCACATTTTCTTCTAATTCTGAGTTGAGCTTCTAACATTCTCTTCACACCACCCACACAGAAGAAATAATTTACATATAGCTAAAAAAGATTTGGTAAAGATTTTCCAAATTTGTAATTAGCAAAAATAAGCATTTTCCACAAAATGCAATGTTATTGTGTTTTATGATTTTTTCAGAGGAACCTTAGCCTATATAATGTACACCTAACACCCCATCAAACCCACCCACGCAATAGAACTCAACTCTAGAAACCTGGAAAGACCCGGTGAATAGTTTCTGATCTTAGTCCATGAGAATATAATTATTTCTCTAAAAATCAAAGTTATAGCGACTTTGATTTTTTAAAAAGGTCCTTGGGTTCTGGAATATTATTATAACATCCCCAAAAGTCCATCCACCCACAAGAAATAAATTACATATAGCTGTCAGGATTTGGTAATGATTTTCCAAACTTGTATACCATTATATACCATTAAGCCATTTCCCTTTCGGGGTAGGCGTGACACTACCCGATTCGGGTAGTGTTTCTAGGTGGATAGTTTCTTGTAGTAAATAACTACAAGTGTGGGCTCACCATACCCACGACGAGCCAACAACAGGCAGTAGTATTCCCGAATGGTCACCCATCCAAGTACTAATCGCGCCCAACACTGCTTAACTTCAGTGATCTAACGAGAACTGGTTTTTTCAGCGTGGTATGGCCGTTATTGTCACGTCCCGAGCAATAGGCGAGGGTAGAATGGAAAATAGGAATAGAGAGAGACCAGTGTGCTGATTATGTCAGGGTGGTAAGACCTGACCAATTATTTGATTGTGGGTTTGTGTGTCACTTATCAGCCCTACGCGGACTGTGTCAGAGTACACTGTTTAAAATGATTCAGAGATGGTTGTTTTAAATAAGTGTTTTATTGTAAAGAATGAGAATAAAGTTAAAAGTTACATGAAATAGACTTTACATATACCTTTCGATGCTTGAAAGGACAAGAGAGTGAGTTGCTTTGTCGATTGGATCTCCTTATTGTTTGTAAAACATCGACGGAGTTTTACCGGATGAGAATTTGAATTTACTTGAAAGTAATTTATTAGTGAAAAGGTTTACGAACACTTTTTACTAGTGGTAGTGCGATACAGGATCCTATAAGCAGATACCCAATCCACACTTGAGTTCTTTTCACGAACGTTTAACACTGCGGACTTTATTCATAAAAGACTCACTTTACGACGACCGTATGTCTCAGCCGAAGAGACTTAGTTCAAGACTCGAACACGAAAACTATTTTGAGTTGAACTTGAAAGTACGCGACTTATTCAGAGTGTTTCTTCGGTTACAATAAGTTAGAAGCCGCGACTTTGTCCAAGCGATTATGTATCCAAGTTTCAAATCGGCACGTTTCTAACTTTTGAAATCGACATGTTTCTATTAATAATCTTACTCGTATCTAGTTCCGCTCAATGTTTGTGAGCGATGCTAGTGAGTAACTAATTCTATTAAACGTTGAATGATTTATGCTATCGTCAGCAACCGTGGACAGTGGTCGCGCATCTCGACTCTTGGCCTTTCAAGAATATGAATTCTACTACTAACTTAATTATGTGTAATGCGTTTAGTCTAGTGATGGGCACTGCTCGGCCTGACTGTGGTAATACCTGACCTGACCGGTAATGTCCGGTCATGACGGTAAAAGTTGGTAAAACGCGGTCAGACCCAAATATCTCCACCAGGAAAGTTTTTCGGTTCTAAATGTTCCAGTTATTCTCAAATTTATAAAAATGCGAAAAAGCTCAGCATAGCAGACGACACCTTTGACAGTTTCGCGCGAGTTTCGAGAAGAATTTGAAAATGACACTTTACTAATTTACAAATTACATTGAAAATCTGTTGCATTCACTAAGTAATATCATAAAAATAATAGTTAGTAGTATCCTAAGTTATTTTGAATAACATTTTGAAGAATATGCCACTCCAACATTAAGTTAATCACTGTGTATCGTATAGGATATATTCCCTAAATGAAAATACTTTTTGTTTGTCTTTAAATAAAATAAAATTGATATCTAATTATTATGAATTTATATTTATGAGTAATTTGTGCAAATAATTTATTATCTGTTATTATGGCCAACGGCCATACCAAACAGACAAAACCAGTTCTCGTTAGATCACTGAAGTTAAGCAGTGTTGGGCGCGGTTAGTACTTGGATGGCTGACCATTCGGGAATACTACTGCGTGTTGTTGGCTCGTCGTGGGTGTGGTGAGCCCACACTTGTAGTTATTTATTTCAAGAAACTATCCACCTAGAAACACTACCCGAATCGGGTAGTGTCACGCCTACCCCGAAAGGGAAATGGCTTAATGGTATACATACATTTGTATGTGAAGAAATTCAATAAGGCAATCATTATAATTAAAAAGGGAAACAATGAAAGTGAAATAAAATTTTATTCCTTGAATGTGTTTTCAAGCAAAAGAATTGTTTAAAACATTTTTTAACGTTATTTTTCTTGGGAATTACGAAAAATTCGTGTAAATTTAAGAGAAGTTACAAAAATTTTCGCAATTGCCAAGAAAAATAATATTAAAAAAGGTTTTAAACAGTTCTTTCTCTTTAAATACTATTCAAATAATTCAATTTTATTTGTTCTTATTTTGAATGATAATAATAGCCTTATTGAATTTCTTCACATACAAATAATAACAAATAATAAATTATTTGCACAGATATCAATTTTATTTTATTTAAAGACAAAAAAAAAGTATTTTCATTTAGGGAATATAACCTATACGATACACAGTAATTAACTTAATGTTTAAGTGGCATATTCATCGAAACGTTATTCAAAATAACTTAGGATACTACTAACTATTATTTTTATAATATTGCTTAGTGAATGCAACAGATTTTCAATGTAATTTGTAAATTTGAGCACCTCAGAGCAAAAGGAAGACTCCGCAGTGTCGAGTGGAAAAGCGAGACAATTATCATTGCGCTGTATTGCTCTTCAGGCATTCTGCGTAAGAGTTTCTCATTCTAACAGTACTTGTCTCGTTTTTCCTCACGGCTCTGCGGAGTCTTTCTTTTGCTCTCACGTGCTCATTTGTAAAGTGCAACTTTCAAATTCTCCTCGAATCTTGCGCGAAACTGTCAAAAGTGTCGTCTGCTATGCTCAGCTTTTTGGCATTTTTATTACTTTGAGAATAACTGGAACATTTAGAACCGAAAAACTTTTTGTACAAATTTAGCATAGGGTATATCCTAACAACTAAACCACTTTTCCCTATAAAAAAACCTTTTCTGGTGGAAATATTTGGGTCTGACCGCGTTTTACCAACATTTACCGTCATGCCCGGTCAGGATTGGTCATGACTGTGAAATACCGAGCAGCGCCCATCACTAGTTTAGTCAGACACTTTCGGTTACCGTCTTGTCTGACTATATGCATGTTTCTCCACTAGGTGGGTTATACTTTAACAGTAACGGTGATATGACATTATGTTAATAAATTGTTACCTTAATTTAGACATACGCGTGTATTTATGTTCCATATAGTTAGTTTTATATTGGATTATTAGGAAAATACATACATTTGTATGTTATTATATATACTTAATTATTCTATAGCGGTAGAGTCTGCAATTACAATCTCTTATTTACCGAACGTATGCTAAGTTATCGGTATTCTCTGAGTTCTTATCCTTTCATGGTAATACTTTAAGTATCTTGTGGTCTCTTGTGGTTACATCGAATTTTTGTAAAATTTCGGGACGTAACGTTATTAGCAAAAAAAGTTATTTCCACAAAATGCAAAGTTATCGTGTTAATGATTTTTGCAGAGAAAACCTAGGCTATATAATGTACCCGTAACACTCCATCAAACCCACCCACGTATTAGAAATCAATTCTAGTAAGCTGGAAAGACTTGGTAAATATATTGCTGTAGTATTCTTTGACGAAAAAATAACATTTTTAGAAAAAGTCGAGGTCGTTGTTTCTATGATTTTTTTTTATGTTATGTTAACTCTCGCGTTAGAAATCAATTCTAGAAAACTGGAAAGACTGTCAATATTTTTCTATCTCATTTTTTGAAAAAAATACCATTATTCGAGTAAATGGAAGTCAATGGTAAAGACTCTTGGAATATTTTTCGATCTTCTCCTTCAGGAAAATGATCATTTTACCAAAATATGGAACTCTGGGCTCACATGATTTTGTTTTATTCTTCAAGATATGAATTCTTATCACAACACCTCTCCAACCTCTCCACCTCATTATTCTTGAGAACCGTTTTTCGAGACAAGTGTTTTATTATTTATTCCAAAGACATCCCGACTCTTATGGCTTCTTTCTAAACCTGAATTAGAGTTGGAATCCATAGGCTCCAATCGATCAGACTTCATAGTGGCCATTGAGGATTATGAAAACGATTTAATACTGGTCTTTTTTCACATTATTCTTGAAAACCAGTTTTCGATACAAGTTTTTTATTATTCATTCCAAACACCTGATGGAGAAGATCGAAAAATATTCAAAGAGTCTTTACTAAGGACTTCCATTCATTCAATTAATGGTATTTTTTTCAAAAAATGAGATAGGAAAATATTGACAGTCTTTCCAGTTTTCTAGAATTGATTTCTAATGCGAGAGTGGGTTTGCATGGGTGTTCTGATAACAATCTATTGACAGAGGATCACATCAAAAAAATCATAGAAACATAGACTTCGACTTTTTCTAAAAATGTTATTTTTTCGTCAAAGAATAATACAGCAATATATTTATTTACCAAGTCTTTCCAGCTTACTAGAATTGATTTCTAATAAGTGGGTGGGTTTGATGGACTGTTAGGGGTACATTATATAGCCTAAGGTTTCTCTGCAAAAATCATTAACACAATAACTTTGCATTTTGTGGAAATAACTTTCTTTTTGCTCATTACAAGTTTGGAAAATCTTTACCAAATTTTAACAGCCATATGTAATTTATTTCTGGTGGGCGGATGAACTTTTGGGGATGTTATAATAATAATCCAGAACCCAAGGACCTTTTTAAAAAATCAAAGTCGCTATAACTTTGATTTTTTAGAGAAATTAATATATTCCCATAGACTAAGATCGGAAACTATTCACCGGGTCTTTCCAGCTTTCTAGAGTTGAGTTCTATTGCGTGGGTGGGTTTGATGTGGTGTTAGGTGTACATTATATAGCCTAAGGTTCCTCTGAAAAAATCATAAACACAATAACATTGCATTTTGTGGAAAATGCTTGTTTTTGTTACTTACAAATTTGGAAAATCTGCACCAAATCTTCTTTAGCTATATGTAAATTATTTCTTCTGTGTGGGTGTTGTGAAGGGAATGTTATAAGATCAACTCAGAATTAGAAGAAAATGTGGAAAGTTTTATTTATCTATTTTATCAGTCAGTATTTTGCGTTGAATATATTTTTCCTTCTTTTTCTTAAATACTTTTTTAAGATAATATTTATTTGTTATGTTTTTTAAATAATATATTATAACTAATCAAGAATTATTACCCCTACATATGTTTCAATGCTTTTTCTATTTTGAATTGAGCACCAGAAGTCCTTTTAAATCGATTTAGTGATCGATCGAGATACCACGCGGCGCTGATTGTATTGTTTCTGTTTACTTTTTTTCTGCGTTTGAAAACTGTCTTATTTTATTAATTTTTAAATATTTATCGCGAGTTTTGACGTTTTGGAGGGACTTTCCCCATCAAATAGGGATATGTGCTTCCTGTGGGGGAAAAAATTGCCCCCCGACATCCTTTCGGTGCGCCAGCATTCGAAATCAATTTTCTGAGATGAGTTTTGTAGGTTAGATTACCCCCTACATGACCCTTAAGAGAGCATCTACATATTACCTGACGATATTTTCAGTGATTTTTGATTCACCCCTTCCTCTTGTGACAATTCGTGACATTTCCTGACCCCACCACTATCAAAACGTCATATTCCACACAAGCTGACCCCTCTCCCATTTTTAAATTTGAAATATACATGTGATTTCATTCAACCGGAAATCGAACAAAGAGTAATGACAGTGTATCTACCCTACCTGAAAAACCTGGAAATGTCAGGAAATTTAGTAGGTGAGGGAAAGTCAGTGAATTTTTTTTAAGTGAAAAAACTTTTTCAAGCGTGCTTTGTAATATATAAATTTTATACAAATTGTATATTATATTATGTTATATATGATAATATTATATATAAATTGTGTAAAATGTATAAATTCATATAAATTGTAATATTTGATACGAGGTAAAACCGAGGAGGAAAATTGGGATTTAAAGTGTCGAGATAAGGGTTAGATGCAATCAAACCAGAAAATTAATCAGGTGTCACAAGTTTATTCTACACTTACATTGCAGCAGTCGATACCCGTGACGGGGGTATCGAGTTGTGACGGATGGAGAGTCCTTGAGACGGAGATGATCCACAGCTTCGTAGGCGATGCGATGGTCGGTCGGCGTGACGGCTTGGCGCAACGGCAGTGAGGAGAGCGTGATGATAGTCGAGAGCATGGTGGTGGAACTCCCATGTATAGTTTTGAAGGCATTATGTTTCAGTGTCCGGGGGGAACCGCTAGGTGGCGCTGAGAGTCAATACAAAGCAATGCGCATGTGCAACCATAATATTTTCAAATATTTCGAAATCTCGAAATTGGACATTAGTCGCAGTGTCAAATTGAATTTGTTGGGTTAACCTCCCAGTGGGCACATAACCATGAACAACCCGAGAACGTCCTTGGGACGTTCCTAGGAGTCCAATGTCAGGCCAATCAACGTCTCTAAGACGTCCAATGTCCTAAATACGTCTAAAAGCCATAGAAAATTCCCGGGACATCTTTCGTACTGACATTAGACGTCTTAAGAGCATCCCTAGGATGTCCAAAAGACATTTTCCAAAAGACGTTTTGCAGGGATGTCCCGGCGACATCTTTAAAATTTTTCTCAAAATTCTTTTTTTTTTTAGAATAAATTTTCGTATCTTAAAATGTAACTATTTTATTTTGTTTTTTCTAGATAGAAAATTAATTTTCCTGTTTAAAAATTTATTCCCTTTAGTTAAAAATGCAACTGCTTGGTTGATAATGAATCTGTTTTTGTTGAGGATATCACATTTTTCATTGAGAATTCACGTTTTTTGGTTAGAAACTCGACTACTTGGCTTAAAGTTGAACTACTGTGTTAAAAATGATTTTTGTTTTGTTCCAAATGTATATACTTTCGGGTTGAAAATTTAACTGTTTTGTAGAAAATTAGTCTCTTTGGCAGTTAAATTCAAAAATTTGGTTCGAAAATGAACTATATGGTTAGAAATTACCTTTTTTGTTGAGAAATCATATTATTGGTGAAAACTGCATGTACTGTGGTAGAAAATTGAACTATTTGGTTGAAAATTAATCTTTCGACTTGAAAATTCAACTATTTTGTTGTTGTTAAAAATTAATTTTTTTATTCAACAATGTAGCTATTCCATTTTTTGTTGAAATTTTCCCTTTTAGATGTTGAAAGTTTAAGTATTTAGTGAAAAAATTATGTATTTTATTAAAAGGTTGTCTATTTGGGTAGAAAATTATTCTTATTTGTTGGAAATTCAACTTTGCAGATTACTAATTGAGCTATTCGGTAAAAAAATTCACATATTTTGTAGAAAGCTTAATTATGTTGATAAGAATTAAACTTCTTTATAAAAGTAATCTTTTTTGGTGGAAAATTCGACTGTTTTATGGAAGATTCGTCCTTTTGAAATGAAAATTTATCTTTCACTGTAGAAAAGTCATATTTCATGGTTAAAAATTCATTTCTCTTTGCTCGAAATAAACTTCTTTGTCAAAATTTAAACTTATGGGGTTAAAAAATTAACTGTTTTCTAAAAATCTTAGTGTCACGTAATGTGTGGACGCCTTTTGATTACAAATTTAAAAAAATTTACCCTTGGAATTTGAAACAATCTTGTTGTGAAAATTTTCATTGTCAATTATACAACTTGAAAATGTTCTCATATCACACATACTCTCACAATAACCACCAACCACCTTGCTCTGCTTTTCACTTAAACTTTATCACCATTCTCTGCTTCTTCCTTCTCTTCCTTTCCTAGTGATTCTGTTCTTTCTCCTCTAGCCGAATCACCTCCATTCTGCTTTCCTTCTCGTTCTATTTCCATATTTGCCATTAACCTAGGAGGAAACGGAAACACTCCTTCAAACTTTTCGGTGACCTAACGACACGACAATGGAGACATATACGACGGGCAAATATATGAACGTTTCCTGGACAGATGAGATCCTTCCGATTAGCATAGTTATGCAACTGTTTGCTTTAATACCGATGGAGCAACATTATTCGAAAGCTTTGCTTATTCAATTTTGAAAATCCGGGTCCATATATTTAAATTCAAAAACAACAAAGATGCCTTGAACTTATTTATCAACAACATCTTGCACTAGAAAGTTTACATAGAAAGTGATGATACAAAAAGTTCCGTTCAAGATCGGGCCTCAGACCGCATTGTCCGTTTTTGCCTTTTCTCGCTCCTGCGAGGGGGAAAACAAAATCGCTTGATTTTCCGGCGTTGCCAAATATTTACCGACATTTAGAACTTAAAAGCTAAGAAGTACCAAGACTTGACAACGTCGCACAAGAAAATGTCGGATGGGACCATTGCCCATATTAGCACCACTTGGGCCGTTTTCTGAAGACGGCTGCATTTAAAATTTATGTTCGCCTATATATCCTGAAGGCTAAACGTGCCTTTACATAAATTGAACGGCTTTAAAAAATTCTGAGTTTAGAAACGAAATTAGTTAGGCAGAGAAATTTGGAGAAATAGATTTATGATTGTATTTACTAAGTCTAAATATCGCGCCCACTTTGAAAGATTATTTTTCAACTCAGTTGTTAGTCGTAAAATTCAGATATAATGCAATATTGTAAATTGATTAGAAATGGCAATCTAACTGACGATAATAATCATAACGACGCGATGATATTCTTGATTTAGTTGCAATTATCGGTAACATCAATAAGTTCGATTCAGTACTAATATATGATTCCCATACACTAAAATAGTATTGATAGAATCGAGTAAAATACATTTATTTATTTTAAGCACTGCTGCACTTTAAAGTTATTGTTCATCACATATGGATCGAGTAAATGTATTACATCTATTATCGCAGATTACTGTTTAACTGAATGCTGGTGTGGCATGATCCAACAGAATATGGTCTCGCCACTTGGAGGCACGAAATACGTTCAAGCCGCGTCTCGTACGACGACCTTCATATTCGTTACAATGACAACGTGGAAACGCTTGTCTAACCACGATTCAAACCATTTATATATACGTGATTTTTTAAAAAACTGAATGGCTGATAAGTTGACAATGTTTAGATGATAATTGGACTAGATAGATCTAGAAAGCTAGGAATCCGAACGAAATTAAGGGTATTTTTTGATATTTTACAAATATTTCTTGATCTTCAAAATAACTTGGATTAAAACTAAGCTAAGTGTGGCAAATTATAGAAAAATATTTATATTTTTCTTTCTTACTTTTTTCAGCGTAGTCCTTAGACAAATTATTTTGAATGTGTAGAAATAATTTAGAAATATCGAGAAATGTCCCATAACTTTAAGTATTTCGATTGCGAGATAACTTTTCGCACTTTATTTATACGTGTTTTTTTTTAAAGTCAATAGCATAGATAATAATTGGACTAGATAGAATTAGAAGGCCAGAAATCCGAACGAAATTTGTGGTATTTTCCGGTATTTTACAAATATTTCCTGAACTTCAAAATAACTTGGGTTAAAACTAAGAGAAGTGTGGCAAATTATGGAAAAATTTTGTAGGCAAAATATCAAAATTATGTTTCGTCAAAACTTCATTATTTCTCGGTACTTTACTTTTTTTTTAAATTTTTATTTTTCTTTCTTTCTTTCTTTTAGCGTAGTTTTTAGCCAAATTATCTTGAGTGTGAAGAAATAATTAGGAAATATCGAAAAATGCCCCAAAATGTCGCTCGCATACGTCAAATTAAAAATGTAAATATTTTATACAACTTCCCATTATGGCGAAAAATTGGAGAACGTCCTTACGACATCTTTACGATGTAATAGATTTACGATGTAATAGATTTACGATGTCGCGATGACGTCGTATGTCCGTATCGTAGTTATCTTAAGAATATCTCTTACATATTTTAATGTCGCAAATATGTTTTAACAACACGGACATAGGACGCCTTGCCCACGTCGTGAAAATGTCGTAATTATATCGTAAAGATGTCCTTCATTTTTTTGCCCTCTGTGTTTTCATACTTAGTTACTCAGAACTCAGTGCACGTACTCTTAATGTGTTTCAATATGTTATTCCGTGATCTTCGATAACAAATATAGCTTATTGTTTATATTAAATGAATTTCATTATTATAAATCGTATTAGCTCTTTCATAAATGTTCATCTGTGTTCTGATTAAGATTATTAATATTCTTCAATTATAATTACAAAACTGTAGCTGCGTTGCTTCTTTTTAAATAAATTTTACTTAGAAAAGACATTACGGTTGTACAATTCTCTCTTCCTGTTATAAGTTACGAAAATAGTTATATAATTATTTAATTTGAAGAATTCAATGTAATTGATTTCTACAGAACGTCGATGTAACATTCAGACGGCACAATAGACAATGTGGCGATCCCATCGCCCGAGAGCTCCGGCTTTTGCAGTCATCCACGTTGCATTGGGCTAACTCCCCAATGCAACGAATCATGCAGTTACGTCACCAGTATCGCGCAGTGCCACCCACAATAGGCCTCTCTCGGATAGAGGCCATGGTTCAGTTGGGAGTGGCAATGGGACTGAACCGAGGCGACGATCAGGCAATGGCCTCGGACAAACGCGAGAATATCGTTTTAAATGGTCGAACCAACTCAGAAAGGACATCCTTACCTGTTGGCAAAGAAGCTCACCGGCGCAAAGAGAATTCATGCAGAGGTTATATGAACGTTGGGTCAATATACACCCGGAATATGGTCATAAAACGCCTCAGTATTTAAGAGATCAGATATCCTTTTTGCGCGAAAACGGATATGAAGCTCTTTATCTAGAAGAGCAGCATCCTCCAGCGAACACACCACCCGTTCCAGCAAAACCACTTTTGCAAATAGCTGATAATGCCGACATGAGAAGTAGGAGAAAAAAAATCCACCAAAAAATCTTTCTCAGGATGGACACATTAGCTGAAGCTAATGCTGCTCTCCCCGATTTGCTTCCGGAAGATGTTAATCTCCGGACTCTGAACTGTGTAGTTAAAGAGAAGGCGGTGACCCTGCTTCAGTACGCCAGAGTGACACTCGTGAACGTATTGCATAGCTTCAGTTTAAAATTGAAACGGCAAGACGGCATGCATCAAATGTTCAGTGTGTGATTAGCTACATAACATCAAATAAAAAATTCACTCCAGAAGTTAGGGCACTTGCTCGAAACTTAAGGAAAGCACCTTGAACGGCCAGTAAAGTTGATTCAGGAAAATTCCACCTTTTCTACTAATCCTTCCCATCGGTTTAAAAAAAGTAATGTGCCGTTAAAAACCTGCCTTATCGAGAAAAGATTCAAGCCTTCTGGGAGCAAGCATATGGAGATACTTATCAGCTAAATGGAGACGCTTAAGATATATCACTGTTTCGTAACATTTGCCAAAGGCAAAGGTTACAAGGTCCAGAGGAAGAATGTCCACTAATTACTGCTGAAGAAGTGAAGACAGTTACCGCTAGAACTAAGAAATTTTGAACACGAACATATAGCTCGTATATTTACTAGCTTCATAAACGGAGAACAACCCATCCCGCAGTGGCTAGTGGAAGGACGCACGGTACTGTTTTCTAAGAACGAAAATTTTTCAAGTGCAAAGAACTACAGGCTCATAGCTTGTTTAAACACCAGCTACAAGCTATTCACTGGCATCCAGAAAGCGAGGATTATAACATCTATCAAGCCGGTATGGAGTGGTATAGTTGAACAAAGTGGATGTAAAAGAGGGCTAGCAGGTTGCAGGGAGAACCTGTTAATAAACAGGTTTATTACCCAGGGCTCGATCAAGTATCAACGCAATCTATCCCTGGCTTGGATTGACTACCGTCAGGACTTCGATAATACGTACCATGAGCTACTTATCAAGCGCCTTGAGTGCCTGGAGGTGCATACAAAAATAATACTTTTCTTCATCTCCCTGTTGCCTCTATCTATTGTGCTCCGAGACAAAAGCTCTGGATACCTATGTGGCATGAACTTTCGACTGGACAAGTGTGCCTGCGTGCACGCACAACAAGGAAGACTAGAAACTATATCATCACATGCGAATCAGGATGTTCAACTCATAGGCGGAAATACCATTCAACATCTTGGTAATGGAGGAACATACATATATTTTGGAATACCACAAGTGGAAACCCAATATTGGCGTGTGTTAGAAACAGTCCTCATAAAAAGCTATCGCCAAATTCTCAGAAAAATTTGGGCTTCCGAATTATCTGGGAAGAATAAGATCCAGGCGACCAATATGCTGGCCTTTCCTATACTGCTCTACACATTTGGTGCAGTCAAATGGAACGTCGATGAGTTGAAGCAACTTGACCGAAACACACGCAAGATGATGACAATCCATTGCTAAGCTTGGAATGTGTTTATCGAAGAACGGTTCTAGATAGAGCCTGCTCAGTTCTAAATAGCATAGATTCTCTCATGCGACTCGTACATCAACATGAAGTCGTCAATACTGCGGCGTTTTTATACCGTGCCGCAGATAGGGTCACAGAGGAGCTTGGCCTCCTATTTGATTCCAGCGACACTACACATGGCTTAGCATCACTAACACCTTTGGTGCTCAAGGAAGCAGAACATTCGCTTCTACTAAGAGAGCATGCTGAAAAGCCACTTCATGGTCGATTCTACAGCATTATACGTAGAAAAGAGCTATCGATTGGTCTTTACAACCTGTTTCTTGAGTCTGCTGGATTGAGTTCGGAGACTGAGGGATTTCTTTTTGCCTGTCAATACTGCGTTATAGACACCTTAGTTTATCGCGAGCGCATAATGAATGTACCTGTAGGCGATACCAACTTCTGAGCGCGTAAGCAAAAGCCAGAAACGCTTAGACATGTTCGCAGTGACTGCTCAAAGTATGCATGCTACGGGTACATAGAGTGACACAATGTGTCTATAAAAGTGTTATATTACCATCTTAGGCACTTTTATGGTGTTAACCCATTGCCCGTATTGCCATACACCAAGGGGGAACTCGATTCGGTTGTGAAGAATTATCAGTGTAAGATTTACTTCAATTTCTCATTTTCCACCACTCAACATATCAGTGCTACAAAGCCTGATATTGTTCTTCAAGATCTGAAGACGAAGATCATTTACGTGATTAAATTCTTGGCACCAGCCGATGATACTATCACGGCAAAGGAGGAAGAAAAACGGGCGAAATATCAAGCACTTCTTTTCGAGCTGAGGAGCCTGTACCAAAGCTAGAAAGTCTATCTTGTAATACTCATAATCGGCTGTCTTGGAGGTATGAAAGCTTCATTTTTGAGCCAACTCAAAAAAATCCTGGCTTGCCATCGTCAGAATCAGTCCATCGCAAACCAGATGCAAAAGGCTCTTGTTTTGGGATCACTGCATCTGGACCGTCAACACTGTTCCTCATAACATTCTACAAAGATTGTTAGCTCTAAAAAAGTAACTAGAGGTGGAACCTTCATCTCCAACTGTCCCATCTGCCGCGTAAGGTCATCTGCGGGTGGAGACCTGACTCCAAGGAACAGTGTTGCACATGACTCTTACGTTAATTTCCCGCTCTTGCTCACCTTCTGGAATATAAGGAGCAGTAGTGGATGACCTACACGTTCCAGTTGCGTCAGGATTGGTTGTTTTGAGGTACCTTGATCGTAGCTTTCGGAGCCTACAACTTCTCATAATAATATAGAAATAATAAAGACCGTCTGTGATTCGTTATTGCTAGAATATTTCAGTAACATCTGTTCAGTAACAGATCCCAATTTTTGTTCTTGATTTATTCTAGAACACATTTTTAACATAATTCTATCACGTTCACATAACACCGTTACAAAACAATCCTAGATTAAACTTGCAACAAATGTTACAGAACGTCTGTAATTGGTCAGTTCTAGAACAATTAGGTAACAACTGTTCTGGAACAGTTAATAATAATTAACTGGAACAAAGATTATAATCTTTGTTCCTCATTCATTCTAGAACACACTTGTAACAGGGTTCTAGAACTTCGATATAATACTATTACTGCACAGTTCTAGAAAAAAAAAACGAGAACAAATGTTATAGAACGTCTGCGATTGGTCAATTATAGAAAAATTATGTGACAACTGTTCTGGAACAGTTATTATTTTTTGTTCCCAATTCAATCTAGAACACACTTGTAACGGGGTTCTAGAACTTCGATATAACACTTTTACGGCACAGTTCTTTAAGAAACATGGAACAAATGTTATAGAACGTCTGTCATCGGGTTTTTCACGAACAATTCCATAGCAACTGTTACAGAATAGTGCTGTCACATAATTCTAGAACAGTTCTGTCATAATTTTGTTACAGTGTTCTAGAACACTGTTGACTTTTTGTTCAAGAACAGTTCTGTCACCGTCTTCTAGCAACTGTTATAGAACACAGTTCCTTTTTTGATTTAGAACAGTTACAGAACGTGTTTGCTGGGTTATGTCCATTATTCTCCTGTGTTGAGTACATTTATCTGACCAGAGGACATCTGCACGATTGTGTGCGACTAGGTGGTCAGTCAGAATAGTCCTGTCCCAGTCAAGGAGATGGTGTTCGGGCTCTAGTACTCTAACTGAGCTAGATTTGTAGTGGGACTCAAATCTTTCTAGTAAACCTGTGTTCAAGGCAATTTGTTGGTGAATGATCCCAGCAAGATCATTATGTCAGCGCTTGTATTTTCGCGAGGCAAGCATCGTACAGCCATCAATGATGTTCTCGATGTTCTCATTGGGATCTCCTCAAAGGTGACATCTGCAAATAAGGGGCCATTCATTGATTGCGTAAGGGCGATTTTGACCATTTTTGACTCCCCCCCCCCCCCCCCCGCCCACTTAAGGGAACAACAGATTTCTTAAACCCTCCCCCCTTTCTTTCGTAATATTTAACTTAGAATTTTTCTTAATAGCGTTGAATAGTTCCATATCATCAGAAAAACTAAAACACGTTGTTATTTTACGTGCTGATGCATTGAAGCGAATTCGCTGACTTCAAACATCTGCACCGCATTTGTACGTATAGAAAGATTCGAAATTGAAATGCCTTCTTCACGAATTTATACGTATTGACACAATAATCAATACTTTCTTTTTTGCTGGACTCCGAGATATTACTATGTAGATAACGTATGCAAAAATTTTGATAAAAATATTCAATCGTACGGGCACAAAATTCAGAACCGATTACCCATTCTGATAAAGGACCTTGAGCGCACGGGTATCACGCGCCGCACAGTGGGCTGGATCGGGATTTTACTGTTCATAATCAACTACATCCGACAATTCCGAACCTATATCGAGGTTTGTTTCTTTTAGAAATGCGCTGCATTAAATTCTTCAGAACATCACCAAGCCGGATTTTTCAATGTAATTCTATGGACTTAATTATTTAAACAAATACGACGTTCAAAATTAGGTATTTGAACCATTTTTTTTTCGCTCTCAGAATGAAAGTATGCATACTTCAGAAACATAAATATTTAGCTCAGGATTTAACCCAATTATTATAAAAAAATATATAAACAATTACTTGGATGCTGTGTTGAAAGGCAACAAAAAACTTGTTTAAAAATAAAAGTGCCTGACTTTATAAAAATAGCCACAAATTAAAATGACTTGTTATAAACAGGTTAATAAATAAATTGTAATTTTTTTGGATTTTGTCGATCTCACGGGTTTTTTTCTTATCAAACTACTTTAAAACTAATTGAAAATAATGATTTGTGATCACAGAAAAATTTATAAGTTACACATTGTTATTGTTAATAAAAATATTATCAACAAAATATTAAAGATAGCATTTTTTAACGGAAACAATTCTTTTTGCTACTGAATCAAGTTTCAGGTGGCACCTCAGTGGTAATGTTTCACCAAGATTCCATTATCTTTTTTATTCAGAGAGAAAAATAACATTTGTAAAATGTCTAATTTTGAAGTTTTACCTGCTTAATTGACTGAGTTACAGAATAACATTAAATAATCGTATTTAGTGATTTTCTGAAGTTTATAATGCTGGGAATTTATGAAAAAAATCGAAATCGCGGTTGCGAATTGTCGGCTGTAGTGGATTATGTGCGGTGAATTCCTGATCTAACTTAGTGTGAGCGCGTGGTACCCTTGCGCTTAAGACCCTCTGTACGGCAACTAATTCCTCTCATCCCATTTTCAGCCTAAAATAATTCTGAAGGGAAAGAATCAAGCTTTCTTTTAAAATTATCATGAGGAAAATAAAAAGAGTGGAATGTGGAGAAAAACTACAAAAACTATTCAAATTATAAAATTATGGTAAAATTAATTTTTTAATACAAAATCGTTATTTTTTTGTAAGCGTCATAAAAACCCCTTTCCAAAACCCCTTATATAAATATTATATTGGACAACTCTAGCAAAAATCAAATCTTTACATTTTTGGGAAACAACGAAAGGTTATAACTAATGAATCTGCACCAAACAAGATTTAAAATAAAGCTTAGATAGTGAAAAAACCATTCTTTTTTTTTGTAATAGGGATAATATCATAATTTGTTTTTGGTTTCAAACCCTAGATTATTTTTTGATCGTTCAGAAATCAAATGGCGCTTTTATATAAAACCGCATTGCTTTATTGTAGTCTTAATTAATAGGTCATTGAAATATGTAAGGAAATTTCAACGGATGTACGTGATAATGTAAAATTTTCATTATTATCAAACAATTTTTCCTACAAGGATGATAAATATGACACTTATAAATTTTAAGTCTTAAATAGTAACGTACTTATTGTTCAGCCCTTAAAACCCCTCCCATTATCAAATACTGGCTACGCCACTGGCCCAATGTTTCTTTCATAATACTATACTTTTACCAAATTTCATTAAAATCGAATTTTTTTCTACCATTAAGCCATTTCCCTTTCGGGGTAGGCGTGACACTACCCGATTCGGGTAGTGTTTCTAGTTGGATTATTTTATTACTAGTACTACTAGTGTAGGCTCACCACACCCACGCCGGGGTGATCATTTGCAAATCGTGACATTTCTGACGCATTTCCAAAATCGCTAATTATTTGATAGAATACAATTTTATTTGTTTAATAAATATTTACATTGCATCGAAATGGAATCTGTGTGCTTCTTGTAATTTTTCAATTTTATCTTCCCGTCTTTCTTTCCAATATAAAACAAGAATGATTGTCGTAATTAAACCACAAGTTCCTGTTAAAGCTGCTGCACTTAGAAGAATTAATTTACTAGGCGTCACGAAAAGCTGTGCTTTCCACCTGGATGGTTCCGACATTGGATTTGGAATAACAACCATTTGAGAATTTGGGATTATTTGGGGCCAATCTCGATACTTGCCACTCACCTAAACAAAATTAAAGTATAAGAATGATTAGAAAATTATTACACCATAATAATTCATATATAAAAATCATCGAATTTTTACCCTAAGTTATATGTTATTACAGTACCCTCTCACCAATGTTCGAGCATGCAACAATGTGAAACCTAACATTATGTGGGGAGACATTAGGTCATTTTACTGTAAAAATAAAAGCATTAGAAGTTGAGATCGTCTGAAAAGGAAGAAATGCCTAGCGCGACTGGGCAAGATAGTACGCCTCTCGCATTCAGTGTGTAATTCACTACATAAGATCCGGCAGGAATTTCACCGCCAAAATTCGACCGTTCGCGCGCGAACTGCGGATCCGTTATCACAAACTTAACAAGTCAAAGCTGCTGATCATCAGGCAGCATATTGTTGACAAAATACGGGTACTATCGGAGGCTAGGAAAAGTCCAGAGCGGAGGGAGAGGTGGGTCAGAAAAAACCAACAGTTTTTCTCTGACCCATCTCGACTCTTCAAAGATCCTCCAGTTACTGTCGACCATCCGCCCAAAACTAGAAGAGGTAGAAGCATTTTGGAAAGAAGTCCACGAAGTCCAGCATCTACTTAAAGAAGGATCAAAGAATATAAATAGCTTTAAGGAACTGCGCAATGCCCTCATAACACCAGAGAAAAAATGCCCACCTATCACTATCGAGGAGGTGAAAAAAGTATCAAAAGGCATGAAGAGCTATTCCGCTCCGAGACCAGATGGTATCAAAACCTTTTGGTGGAAGAAGTCTCCTTCAATCCACCAGCATCTGGCCCGCACTTTCACCTCATATCTAAAGTCGGAAGAGCCTATTCGGGAGTGGTTGGTGGAAGAGCGCACAGTACTCCTTCCAAAGATGGGCAAATTAGCAGACCCGAAGTATAACTGGCAAATTACTTGTCTGAACACACTGTATAAAATCTTCACGGCTATCCTGAATAATAGGATTGTTCGGACGATTGGACCTATGTGGCGGGAAATGTACGACCAACGCGGCTGAAAGAAAGGCGTAGCAGGATGCCGGAAAAACCTGCTCATCGATAGATGTGTCTGCAAAGACGCAGCATCCTACCAGCGCTTCCTATCGATGGCCAGCATTGATGACCGGAAAGCTAGAAGGTTCATCCGCACATTGTGAGGTGCATAGAGAGATTGATGCCGCTTTGGAAAACCAGATTTACATCTGGAAAATATCGCGTGATAATTAACAGTGCCATTTTTCAAAGAGGTGTGTTTCAGGTCGACACCATGAGCCCTCTAATCTTTTGCCTTACATTATTGCCACAATGTCTCGCACTTCGCCATTCCGAAGGGTACTTCTGCGACAATCCTGAAAATCGAAATCAGAAGATCACTCATGTATTTTACATCGCTAATCTTAATATCTATGCTAAAAAATAAACAGCAACTACACTTAGTTCTAGAGATTGTCGAAAAATACATTCAGGAGATTATAATGGAATCTGGGTTAGAAAAATGCGCCAAGGTTCATTTGAAGCGAGGAAAACTTAATGGCATTCCAGAAGACCCTGAGCTCGTCGACGGAAGCGATATACGTCACCTTAGCGCTGGAGAGACATATACATACCTGGGCATGCCACAGAGCCGCATTCAGGAAGTAAAATCTATAAGGGATATTCTATCGGCGAGGAACAAAGTATGTGCAACGAGCATGCTTGACGTCCCGGTAGCATGCACCTTAAGTCTTTTGTTCCGCGACTCTAGATCTCACGCCGCCAAGATGGTCGCGAAATACTGAATACTGATTGAGAAAGCACAGTAGAAAAACTTTCGCGAACAACTCCTCAACAAGAGGATGCACGGCATCTTTCACAGAAATGTGGAGGATCAGTCGATGACGTATGAGCTAACGATTGCTTGCCTTAAATCACCCGGATTGAAGTCGGGCACGGAGGGTTTCATTTTGGCATGTCATGACGGTGTCGCTTCCACACTAGCATACCATCGCCAAATTTTAAGCCAAGACGTTCCCGATGATAGCTGCATAGCGTGTCATGTACACCCTAAGCATTGATCCTTTTCCTTCTCCTTGGCAGGATGTTGCAGTCGGCCGGAGCCGTGAGTTCGATTAAGGATATAGTTCGTTTCTCGAAGTCTTGAAGAACGATGTCAGGCCTCGAGTGTGCAATGGAGACTGCTGTCCGAAAATCGTAGATCCAGAAAATTTGGCGATTCTCGTTTTCGACAATTGACTCCATCTCTGTCGGAGCGTTCGGCAGAGCAGAGTCGCGGGCAAGGCCGTAAGAGCGACAAAGATGGGACACCTAGATAGTATGTGTTCTAGGTACTCAGCAGTTCTCTCAGATCAAAGTCATTCGCTAACAGTTCGGCCATCCTAGAACTTGAATCTCCGCATTTAAGCTTGACGCATACGCATTTCGTAACATAGCCCATTCGTTTAATCTAACTTTTAACAGATTAAAAATATTTAGCTGAATATTAAAAAATTCCTGATTTACAAAATCAATCATCAAACTTATTTCGCATGACTACATACACCTATTCAGAACATAACTAAACTTTCAACCAATAATTTTTGATTTACAAACGAGAGAATAAAAAGAAAGAGTTAAAACCATCACGTCCCTACCTTTTTCACAAAACTAAATTTGTGTAACGTGAGGGTGGCTACCTAGCTCACGTACTTCTTCTCACAGATTCCATTATCAGCACAATTTTCTCCTCATGATCCAGCTCAGTGACAACAGCAGCCTCGTCTTTTTCTTCTAGGTCAGTGTCTGTCCCATCGATCTCGTTCTCGTCGTCGGATTCATGTACCACAGGTTTCCAAGGTTTAAATTGTGAAACATGCGCTGTACTTGCGTACGTACGTTTCGAATCATTACACAGCTCCACAAAAAAATCGAGAAAATTACCCCTGGAGCCTGACTATTGACTATTGACCACCTAATCCCAATAACCCTTTACGCTAATAGCACGGAACTTTCCCGGAACGTGTCAAATATTTACCCCTTGGGAAAGTTCCACTGGGACCTGAGGGGAACCTTCCATTATTGTTATTATTAACAACAATTATCACGAAAATGCTTGGAAATCAGTAATCACGGTAAACTAGATATCAGCGAGAAAGGACCTTAACCTGTCGACGGCCCAAACTATAGCCATGAGCTCGAGCTTGGTCGAATGATTGCTCCGCTCCGTATCCGTTGTCCGTTTTCTCACTGCGTACACTAAGTGCATGCCTCCGTCACTTTCTTTTTGCATTAACAATCCGCTTAGGCCTTCAGCACTTGCGTCTGTATAAAGCTCAGTTACAGCCTTAGGATTATATAATGCGAGAACCGTTTCGGAACTTGTCAAGTCTCGCAGTTCTTCAAATGCTCGCTGTTGCTGATCATCCCAAAGAAACTGAACATTATTCTTCACGAGTTTCGTTAAGGGTTCTGCCCTTGCCGCAAATCCTCGGATGTATCTCCTGAAGAATCCTGCCAATTCGATGAATCGTCGAACGTCATGAACGTTTTTCACAATCGGAAAACGGCGAATTGCTTCCAGTTTTGCTAGTCCAGGCCGCAATCCTTCCGCAGATATCAGGTGACCCAAATACTCCACTTCCAAGACTCCGAAAACACACTTTTTTGGATTTAGAGTCAGTCCAGCTTTTTCTAGAGCCTTCAGCACCAATTCCAATCGGGCTAGTAAATCATCCGAATCCTTTGCGGGAATGATTATGTCATCGACGTAGAAGAAAACAACAGTGTTTCTCAAACATCCTGAAGCCTTGTATATCATTCGTCCACACTCGTATGGAGCATTCATTAAACCAAGCATCATTCTTGTGAGTTCAGCTGAGTCGTCAGGTGTCACGAAAACTGTCTTCTCAGAAGCTTTGGGACTCAACGGCACTTGGAGATAACCATTCGCTAACTCTAGCGTAGCAAAAATCTAGGCGTTAGACAATTCTTGAATCTGGTCATTAATGTTTGGGAGTGGATAACTCTGCTTGAAAGTTTGAGCGGTCAACTTCCTGATCGATCACCATGCGTGCTTCGCCGTTTTTCTTCTTAACCAACATTGCCGGAGTTGCATAGGGTGACCTCGTATCTCTAGCCAATTCTTCTTTCTTATATTCGTCGAGTATATTCTAGAAGGTCTCCCGTTCCGAAATTGTTGCACGATAAGGCGGTTCGTTGATTGGTTTCGCTCTATCCACTTTTCGGATCAAAATTTCTTTTAAATTGGTAAAAACCAGCTCTTCAAGCTTCATGGACCAACAAATTCTGTACTTGTTCACCAAATCAATAAGTTGTTCCTTTTCTTCGGTGGTGATTCTGTCTCCCGTCTTTAACACATCTCCGTCGAGTGGTCCAAGTTCTGGTTTCAGAACTGGAGTCATTTCGATGTTCTTTATGTCACGAGCCACAACGTCGCCTGCATTGCTTACCATCTCTTTCCTTCCGAAGTTTGTCATCATGATTTACATGGGACCTGCACCAGAATTCACTTGAATAAAATACGAGGATGCTGGTGGGATACATTCATTTTCAGCAATAATGACTTCATTTCTATGATTCATGTCTGCAGCCTCCGCCAGTAGTTCATCTGTTGGCTTTTGAGGTGCTCTCCAGAACCATGTGCGATTTCCTTCAGATGATTGTCTCATTTCCGCCTGATGCAACCAACTTTTACCAATCAACATATCTTGGGGAATCTCAACATCAGATACCACCAATGCTCTGATAGGTTCTTCGATAACTCCATCAATTTCCAACACAAGGTCTACTGCTCCAGACGCTTGTGCTGTACCTCCAATTCATATCATTGCTCCACGTCCTGGCGCATCGCTCATTGAGATCAGAGGAAACCTACAACGAATGACAATTGAAGATCGAATCAAACAATCCGAACTTCCTTCATCCAAGAAACCTAAAATCACGTACTCTTTGTTGTCTACGGCTCTCTTGCTTGCGATCGGACAATTAATCAATTCAACGGTATTGATCCCTGGGGAATGTTTTTCGACTTTAGATGGGCAATCTCTGCTTGGGTGACCATCCTTTTTGCATCTGTAGCAGACATTCTTGCCACTTTGGGGACAATCCTTCCCGAAATGCCCTTTGTCGCCACAGTTATAACACTCATCTCTTCTTTTGAGTGTTGGCATTAGTTTAGATGTCTCTTCACAATTCTCAGATGGTGCCTGCTTCAAGGCGGATGATTCCGTCTTTCGGTTCTTCTTTGATTTTTCTGGCCTCATCGCCTTTGCTAGTCTTCTAGTCTAATTTACACCTTCCAAATCAGCCAAATCATCTAACGATGTCTCTTCATTCAAGTGTACTCTTAAACTAAGCTGAAAAAACAAATCGTAAGACCACGGCCCAGCTAAAACTTGAGTTTTTGTTTCGCTAAAGTCTAATTTTAATTTTCGACATAAGTAGGCGAGTCTCCGGTTGTGGGCAAAGTTTGGTTTTTGACCCATAATTTACGTTTGAGACCATATTAGGCGGGGAGATGTATCTCATTGGAAAGCTAGAGGCCTTAACTAACTTTTTGCTAAAGTAAGTACATTGATTCCGCCAAATAGAAAAATTTGACGACCAATTTTGTGAAATCGTCATTTTTGGCGGAAAAAAAATCGTAAAGGGTTTGGGCACCCTTCGAAAATTCGCTGAAAATGGAAATAGTTGAAGAAAAACGCAACTAATTCTGGAGAATTTCAAGGCTTATTAATTTCGAAGGCCTTTAGTGGCAAAAATATGAAAGAAAAGGTAATTGGCTTCGGTGGTTGACTTGTTCAGGGTTGTCATGGCTGAAACACGTAAACTAAAATAATAACTAAAATACGTTAAAACGTTAATGGAATATGTTATGTCGGCATAAATGATATCTGACAGTTTTCAAGTCCAACAGACGCTTTGAATGAAAGAAAAATGTGCCCACGACCGGTTTCATCTAAGTGCCCACAACTGGAATTCACGACCATTATCGCTGCATCAAGAAAATGTGATGTTTCATAACCTGCATATTAATCGGCGAGACATCTTAAATCACAAAGGAAATACTGTAGAAATATCGATAACAATCTCCTGTTTGAGATTATTTACTTTGATTTATCGCAGTTTTTAAACATTGGTAAATTACAAATGCGTTAATTTTTACTAGTACGCCACCAGTTAGATCCGGGATATTTGTATTCTGTCAGTTTTTACGCAGGGGTGCCCACAACCGGAGAGTGCCCGCAACTGGTGACTCTCCCCTATAATTTGTCTAAAACATAAGCCATAGTAGATTCACCTGCTACTTGCTTACGCTTGGTAAGTAATCTCCATGTTTCCGTCGTAGATTGATTCCGAATGAAAATTCTCTAGAATCTATGTCAAAAATCGCTTCACGAATTGCTGAGATTATAGCTGCCCTTAATTTGATTGCGTCGTCCCACCCAAACAGTTTCGCCATGTCTTCCAGGTCTTCCAACCAAATGTCCGTAGTACGCGTCTTGCCCTTACCATTATCTTCTCGAACTTTAGACACAGATGGTTGTATCCACTTATGTTGTGAGGGATTTTCATCTTTCGACACTTTCGGTTCGTTCGCGATGCCAACTAATGCTTGAAGTAGTGGGGGATTTTTACGCAACAAGCTGGGATTGTCACTCATCAACTGTGCTAAGAGTTCTTCAACAACATTCGCATCGCTGCCCGCATTTTCGTTCAGTTGTTCCGTTTGATTACACACGGTGTCGCCTGAATTCAAAATCTGAAAATATGCTTCACGGCGAATTACACGATACATTGTTTCTTGGTGTTGATTCGCGACTCTTTGAGGATACAGCGTCGATTGTGCTCTATCCGCAAACTCGTTTGGTGGTGGGATATCTTGCATTCCCGGACCCGGAGATCGACAATCACGGAAATTATCGCGACGTCCATCTTCCTCGCGTAGCCGATGACCTTTAATTTCTAACGGGAAGCCGTAATATCGACCTGCCACCATATCAGCTTGTTGTCTTTCATATTGCGTCCACATTTCCGCGGGTACGGAAACATAACCCCCTTCGATCTGACTTGCGACACTAGCATTGTCGACCGCGTTTGATCACAAATGTTCACTGCCAAAACTCGCTTGACTCAATTGATCGTCTCTCTCATTCTCGCGAAATTCACTATTTCTCTCTCCATC
Source organism: Andricus quercusramuli (assembly GCA_932178445.1). Lineage (NCBI taxonomy): Eukaryota > Metazoa > Arthropoda > Insecta > Hymenoptera > Cynipidae > Andricus > Andricus quercusramuli. Next base: position 34,196 of record CAKNXH010058939.1, read on the forward strand.
CACACTCATCTGGCTCAAATCGTCCGCGCCGAGAATTCGACTTGGGACGCTCATTTTTCTCGATTATCTAAACTAAACTTTCAATCGCACTTTAAATTCCAAAATTGACTTCACTGTGTCTCGTCTCAGTATTTTTCTCCACTTACATAAAATGAAACACAATTTTGCCACAAAGCCCGAGTATCTATTCAACCTATTCCAATTTGTAGACAGAGACCTTTCAGCTCAGTCTAAGCTTCGTAAAAGACATAAAATCCTTAAGATTCCTTTTCACAGAACGTGTCAGCTTCAAAGATCATTTATAGTACGGGGTGCCCGACTATGGAATAAAATACCATATGATATTAGAAATGCACCTTCCCTGTATCATTTCAAGAATCTCTTTTTCAAATATTTTTACAATACTCCTAATCCAACTCTTGAAATTACTCGCTGGTAAACTCTCATATTTAGTTATGGAACATTTCATCTTCGAATTTTCTTTGGTTTTCATTAACTTTTGCAAAGTATTTCTTTTAGAAATAGTTTTTCTCTCTTTATTTCTACCTTAACATGCACAAGATCTACCATTTAACCACCTAATGTTGATCACTACGCATTAATCTCATACCTAATTTAATACGTATTTTGAGGTCGACTCTATTCATTTATTTAATTTAGTTTATAGATTAGATTATACGATTAATCAAGTATTTTGCCGATCACTGCTTGCACAAATTTGTAATAACCCTGTATTATCCTGTTCCTTAGAGGGCTATTTAGCCCTAGGGACTTTTCTTGAATAAATACAAATACAAATACAACTTTTAGGTTAAGTTACACCAAACACCTCTCCACGACAAGTCAACACCGCCAGTCCACTTATTTTTAACTTTTGGAAATCGATCCAACTTCTGATTTAATAAACTTTGGATATATAAGGCTTTATTCAATAACCGTATTGTAACAATCTTTCTAAAATATCAGATGCAGCTTTCGACAGGTACCGCCGCGCACGCTGTCCGCTGTAAGACCCCCCCCCCCCTCCTCATACCACTCCTCTAGTGCAAACTAACAGTTCTCTCCGATCAAAGTCATTCGATAACAGATGGAAAACTCATTGGAGTATCATCATCATCATCATCATCATCACCTAAATATTTGACTTTGAAAAACAAAAAATTCAACTACATATTTCAATTTAGAAAAAGTCTAGAATCTTGAAAACTGGGAAATATACCCTAGAATTTTGTTAAAAATCAGGAATTTTTCAGATTCCTTTTTACTTTTGTGGAAAATTAAAGCATTTTCCTAAATAGATATATTTCTTGCTTCAAAATTCAATTGTTTGTTGAACATTCGTATTTTTGAAGAGAAAGTTCATCCTCTTGGATTGAAAATTCATCTTTTGGTAGAAACGTCATGTTTTATAGTTGAAAACTAATTCTTTTATTTAAAGTCTACTATTATCTTATGGGCTTTGCATTAATCACTTTTGGTTTAAGATTCAAGTATTTTGTTAAAACGCTCATTATTTCTATTTTCTTGAAAATTGATCTTTTTCTGGTTAAGAATTAAATTAAAGGTTTATTTAATAATTTCGTGAAGAGTCATCTTTCTTGTGGTCAAAAATTCAACTTCTTCGTTGGTAATTCATCTTTTTTAATGAAAAATTCATTTGTTTGAAGTTCAATCGTTTTTATTTTAAAATTAGATCATTTGTTTAATACTCATCTTCATACATCAAAAATTTAACATTTTTGTTGATAATGCGTCTTTTTTGTTTGAATGTTCAACTATTTGGTTGCATTTGCAACTGTTTGCTTGAAATTGAACGGAATAATAAATTAAACTACATATTTTAATTAAAAAATGTAACTTTCTGTTTAAAATAGAAGAATTGTCAAGTCCTGCAACGTATTATAACTATATTATTTATACTTATATTATTATTAATCGCTATATTTATACATATAATTTATAATGTAAATTATAATAGAATAGGACTATGTACTTAAAAGAACGCAAAAGCCTGTGCAAATTCATTTTTATCCAACATGATAAAATCAATAGTCTGAACTTCGCAGTAATAACCACGCAGTTTGGACATCTTAGCTTTTTAATACACCGCTAAAATACAACGAATTTTCGCCTACAAATCTCGAGACGCAGCTAATAAAAATCAGCCACGAAATACTAAAGAGGGTGGCACAATGACCAGTTCCATGGACACAAGGAACAGCAACCCCAGGTACTACGCCTTTAGATCCAGACACCTGGATATAGATTAGGTTATTAAGTTATTGGTATTGATCACAATGGAATCCGACATATATAAACCGAGTATCAGAATCAGAACACCAGTCTATCTCCAAATTACAAATCGGGCGAAGCTCTGCTCAAACGTACATCGGCAGTCAGTCTTTCTCCAAATTTCAAATCAGGTTGAAGCTCTGCTCCAAAATACATAGGAAAGTCAGTCTACGTAAAAATTTCAAATCGGGCAGAAGCTCTGGCCTAGAGCACATCGAAGAATTTCTCAAATTAAACATTAAAAACATTAGATATACTCCGGTCATTTAGAAACTATTTCTAGTGATCGTAATAAAAAATTCAAAGATTAAATTAAAATCAGTTAGCGTTGTATTTCAAAAATTGAATCAAACTAAAGTCGACTAGATTTTCAATTCCCTAAAAGAAAGTGAAACTCTACCCATAAAGATCCTCTTCGACAATTACTGTTTTCAACCAGCGTTCACCTTGAGTACCAACAGGGGACCTGAGCCTACCTGACGACTAATACACTCCTTTGACAAATCTTCATTGTCAAACATTACTACGGTCAATCAACAGGATCACATTAGATGATACTTGTACACCAATAATCACCTGGACGAGTAACAGTACCTTTGTCAGTAAACGAGGACAGTATTCAACCAACTCGGAAAAACCAGTTTCCCAAGGAATTTTCAAATATTCCAGTGAATCCCCAAATCAGTTACTCAGCCAGTTTTTAAAAGGGGTCAATAGTGAACGAATTGGAATTTATAATCGGTAACTCTGAATCAATAAGTTAAAATCTTATAATATTTCAATTTCTCAAAAACTGGTCATTAAGGTCTTCCTTTATTTCAAGGTGGAGATCTGGATGAGGAGTTTTCGCTACCTGAGAGTCGCCAGTGCGCTAAAAATTTAAAAGCAATTCCAGCAATGTAAATTCAAACCAAATTGAGGAACATAATCCTTTTTTCTTTTAAAATTCGAATCAGCTATCTCTCTTTTGATCTTGTAATTTCCTATATTTAATAAACTTAAATGGTCTATATACAATTGTATTCCGATTTATTTCTAGAATATTTGCGTAGTTATCTGGATCATCGGGATTTATTCTCATCCTTGTTTCGAAGTGCTAGATTTCGTTCAAAAACGAGAAAGCCTTTTTAAAGATAGATAATGATGATACGTCAGAAATCACTTTAGAAGCTCAAACTCCAAATAAAGATTCCTTAATTAACCCAAGTTTTGATCGAAATATAGCAAATTCAACAATAATTGACAATACACAGAAAGACGTTTCAAAAACAGAAAATTATTTTAATAATTCAAATCTATTTTGAGAGCAACAATTTAAAGAAACTCAACCAAAACAGGAACCTCTTATACCAGAAGTAAAAATCCAATATACTTCAAACATAAATTTAAAACCAGACTCAGACTTAGACTTTGACCCACAAACATCAAACATGAGTAGACTACCTACTAACCAACAGGTCTCACTGAGAGATGCGCTGAGGTCATTCCATTATTCGACGGAACAAATAACGTCCATTTTATTTTGTCGAGGCATGCGAAGAAGCAAGGTCAATGCTACCAGGTATGGAAGTAGAATCAAGCCTAGTAAAACTTCTGAGAAGTAAACTTGCGGGCGAGGCCCGAAAATGCATATATGGGTACACTTACAACACGGTTGATGAACTAATAAATAAACTATAAACAGTATACGCACCGTTGACAACGGTTTATCAATTTCAGGGAGAATTAGGTAACATTTATCATTGGGAAAACGAAAAAGTACTTTCCTATAGAACTAGAGTAAAAGAAATCTCTGATAAAGTCAGTGACGCATATAGGCGAGGGGTTCATAACTCGACAGATGGAGTGGACACTGACTTCAAGTGATTTCAGTAACTTCGTGTGAATTCAAGTGATTTCGCGCCAGTTACTTCAGCGACGGTGTACACGAGGTGAATTTACGAGTTGTCAACCCCTCACGTATAGGGCAAAAATTACAAACATTTTAACAGCAGAAGTCAATAAAATGGAAGACAATGTTATAGAAGAATTAGAAAAAGACGCAGTCGATTGTTTTATCACAGGTTTAAGAACAGAACTTCATACTAGAATAGAAAAATCACTTTCATTTCCAGAAACAATTAACAGCGCGTTGGAAACAGAAAGATCAATTGCCGCATCAAAAAAACTAAGAAAAAGATCAAATCACCCTCAACTAGATGAAATAACGGAAAACATAATACAAACTAATGAAGTTAATATTACTCGCGAAGATATCACATCATGTCAATTCTGTGGAAAGATTGGACATATGGCACCAACATGTAGAAGTCTTATTTAACAATTATCAAATTCTAACCAGCCCCAAAATAAACTGGAATACAAAAATCAAAAAGAATTTTTTGCCAACAATTCTCAAAATCAAAGACAATTTTATCCGAATAATTCTCAAAATCAAAGATAATTTTTTCCTAATAATTTTCAAAATCAAAGACAATTCTTTCCTAATAGTTATCAAAATCAAAGACAATTTTTGCCTAATTATTCTCAAAATCAAAGAAAATTTTCCTGATTATTCTCAAAATCAAACTAAAAATCGATTCCTATCACAAAACAAGTGGTCAAATAATAATCCTCGATAGGAGTCTCGGGGAACTTAAAATAAATACAACGAAGAAAGACCTACATGGAGAGGACAGGCACGCAGCCAACAATGGAATAGAAATGACTCTCAAAACTACCCTAACCACCCAAATAATTACCAGTTTAAGCTTAATTATACACAACATGATAAAATAATATGCTATTATTGCAAAGAAGCAGGTCATATTATTAATAATTGCCGTGAAAGAGAATATAATAATCAATATCAATAACAAGAACAACCTCGATAATTAAATCTTCCACAACAATTAAATCCAGAACACTCCAATGCCCTTCGCAGACTGGTTGCTCAGACGAAGGCCTAAATCAAGAAACAAATGCATCACATTTTAATTTCGAAAATATAATGGAGCAGAAAACAGCAAAAATAAACTTAAGCGTTACTAATACCATCCCTCATATAACATTATCATCAAACGGTTTGAAGAATCCTGTAAGATTAATGATCGACACAGGAGCTGGTCCCAATTTGATTAGAGACAAATTAGTGAAATCATTTATAAAAATAAATAAAGGAAATTGTGTGAAATTATCAGGAATCAGCGAACACCCAGTTGGTGGTTGGTCAAATAACAATACATATTTTTGAATTTCCAACAATTTTTAATATAATCCCCAATGAAGTTCCAGTAGATCACGATAGAGTTATAGGAACAGAATTTTTAAAACAATAACGTAAAAAAGGCTACGAACAGAGACAATTAGAAATAAATGAAAATCATTATCCGTTTGATACTCAAAAAGCAATCACCACCCCAGCAAGAACAGTTTTTTATTTCTATATCTATGTTAAAAATAATGAAAAAGAAACCGGTTTTATTCCTGAACTTTTACCTGATAGTGGAATATTTTAAGGAAAGGCAATGCTAACAAATAATAATGGAAAATACTATCTCAAAATTGCAAACACTTGTCCTTAACCAGTCAAAATTCCAGTCCCTACAGTAGAACTTTTAGATTTCGACGAAATCAAAATACCGGAATATTATACGCAAACAAAAAATGAAAAACAAACTCGAAGTCTAAAATCAATTCAACTGACTAAGTGGAGCATACATTTAACTATTTTCGCACTCAATGTAATCAACAATATTACTTTCATCAAATTTTGAAAATTGACGAAGAAAATAAACTCGAAAATATAAAGAAATTATTCAGCTTAGAACATTTAAATCAAGAAGAATATGAAGACATTTTCCAGATCCCAGATGAACCCCTTGAAGCAACTAACGTACTGAGACACAATATCCCTACAGGAGATATTCAACCCATATTCACGCGACAATACAGAATTCCCCAAGTTCGAAGAGAAGAAATAACTAGACAGGTAAATGAACTAATAAAAGATAAAATAGCAAAGCCATCTCAATCCCCTTACAATTCACTTGCTTTTCTCGTACTTGAAACACCGGATTCCCACGGAAATAGAAAATGGCGAATGGTTTTAGATTATCGTAAATTAAATAACCAAAATATTGGAGATTGTTATCCTCTCCCTAATATCACGGATATTTTAGATCAATTAGGGGAAGCAAAATATTTCTCGGTTTTCGACCTGGCCAGTGGTTTTCATCAAATAAAAATGAGTCCGGAAGACTCGCACAAAACAGCCTTCTCAATGCCCTACGGACACTATGAGTTCGACCGCATGTCCTTCGGTTTAAAGAATGCACCTGCAACCTTCCAACGTTGAATGGATCTCGTCTTAACCGGCCTTCAGGGAATTGAATTATTTGTATATTTGGACGACATATACCTTAGAAGAGCATGAAGAAAAATGAACAAAATTAGCAAACAGATTAAGAGAAGCAAATTTAAAACTGCAGCCAGATAAATGTGAATTTTTACATCCAGAAGTAGTTTATCTAGGACATGTCATTAAAAAAGAAGGAGTTAGGCCAAATCCAAAAAATTAGAAGCAGTAAGAAGTTTTCCAATTCCGAAAAAACCTAAAAACATAATAGTACATTGTGCACCAAGGGTTGTGTATCTTTATAGCCAAGCGTAGTGTTTGCAGGGCGAGCCGAAGACAAGTCCTGTGAACAAGCGAGGTGTATAAAGACGTACAACCCGTGATGCACACGATACTTTATGTAACAAATGTCCGTTATGGGCTTTTGGAGCAATTGCGAGTTCAGCGGCCAAGGGTGGAGTGGTAAGGGGACGCGGAGTTCAGGGCGCAGCCCCCGCCAGGGGTTCGGGGGCGGAGCCCCCCGTAGTGAAAAAGAACATTGCAAAAAGAAAGAAGATAAAAAAGTTTTTAATTAAAGTTATGAAACGGCACTTGGGACTCGGCGAGAAGGCATACAGATGGCAGCACTTCCTGCACTCTCCATGCTTTAGAACCCTGATTTCAGGGAAATAACGTGACTTTATTTCCCTGGGGAAATAACGTGACTTTATTTCCCTGGGGAAATAACGTGACTTTATTTCCCTGGGGAAATAAAGTCTACCACCTACGCGAACGATCGATTGGATCTCCCACCACCTTTCACCTTCACCAGAGCTTCGCATCTCCGGTCCCCACATAATTTTCTAGATTTCTTTTTTATCGAATTTCCTTCTGACATCTAAGGTAGAATAGGTGATTCTGCCAATTAGGATAAAATGGATTATTTTTTTGGAATACCCTTCTGACATCCGAGGTAGAATAGAAGATTCTGCCAATAAAGGTAATATGGATAGACGTTTTTGGTCGTCTGAGATCCAAGGCACGCTCCTGGTGAGGATTGACGATTTTGTGATACCTTTCATAATATTTATTAACCCTGCAATAGCTTTAACAATGTTTTTGAACTCTCAGTGTCTTTTATAATATTTTGAGATAACTTTGTGATGACGCTTTTTGTAACATTTGCGAACCTTTTGCATTGACTATATGATTTTGAGACGCTATAATGCCTTTTTTAATATTGGCGACCCTTTTGCAATACCCTTTTATTATTGACTAATTCAATTAGCGTACTCCGACCCTTATACCCTATATTATGATATTTTATAGTGTTGACATCCTCCCCCGTTAATCAGTTTAATTATCGAAAAGTTACCCAGATACCTTTTATTATAATACCTTTATTGTGTAGAGACCTTTTAAGGGCATGTGATACTCCGACCTGTGGTAAATCAGGTTCAGTTCCCCCGGGTTTTTGTCCACAAAAATTTAAAAAAATTTTAACTGAATTTGGAGATGCTATAGAATAGTATAACGGACGTCCCCGAAATCTTTTTTGAGGGATTATAACAAAAAAAAATTATTTTGCTAAACTTGAGTTTAGCCTAACTTGAGGTTAGGAATTAGCAAAATTAAATTTTTTTAAATTATTCCACAAAAAAAGAGTTCGAGGACGTCCATTAGCATGTTCGCTATCATTCCCCAAATTTTTAAGGCAAAGTCTTTATTATTGTAGGAAAAAAGCCGGGGGAACCTAAGACTGCTAAAATCGATAATTTTCTAAGTATCACATGCCCTTAATGATGTTGAGACCCGCTTTCCTTTCATAAAATATGTTACACGGAGAAAATTTGTTCATTAAAATGTACACAATTAGTTAGGTAAATAGAGGACATTCATGCATTCAGATAAAGTTTACAATTATTTTAGGATTTAATACAAAACAGAACTATAAATAATACACAACAGTTATGTAAAATCTCAAGTCCGAAAGTGAAAATTCTGATATGTAATAATTTAGATAAGGGTTGTATTATTTTCATACCAGTATATTATAAAATAACGCAATGTATTGTAAATTTTTATCAAATGAAGTATATAAAGTTTACTTTTGTGTGATATTAAAGATTCACTTAAAAGAAAGTATAGATTGCAGAATTTTTAAAGAGATTTTCACTTTCATTGGGAGAGGAATTACACAACAGTAAGGTAAAATGAGAGTCGCTAGGGACGTCAACATTTTTAGGGCTCAAGTTTAAAGCCAAGTCCCCAGTAGATACATTAACATTTTTAAGTTTCGGTTTATATTGTAGAATTTGAGAAAATATTCAAATATATAGACTATCCTTCTCTCTCAGTAGATAATACTTATTAAGTCACTAAATAAAAGTAGAATGTATTCAAAAATTGACGTATAAAGATGCGGGTGATGAAAAAACATCGGACGGCACTGGACAACTGACTTCGAACTTCGAGGCGGGAGATCCCCGAAGACTAATGTTTGAAAACAAGGTTGAATTTATAACCAAAAAATATGAATTTTCTACCTAAATAATTGAATTTCTCATAAAAGAGAAAATGTTTTTAACAAAATAAGTGAATTTTCAACTTGAAAAGATCAATTTTCTCGTAAAAATGAAGTAGCTACCTTTTTCGTTGTAAAAGTTATTTTTTACAAGAAAAAACATGTCTATTGAGGCACTCTGACTGCCTCAGATAACATACCGCGCAACGGTAAAATATCGGCATGCAATTACCGACAGGATAGTAAGTGAAAATCCTAACAGTCTTTAATCGCTATCCGCAATTCAAGAAAGGCGCAAGAAACGCCTGGTAGCCATAATTGGGGATGATCCCGCAGGGGGGAAAGATCGCAAAAACACATTTAAGGAAAGCGCGCCGCGAAAAATCATTTGTCTGCTTCGAGCCGAGGACTGTGGTTCTCTTGTAGGTAAGGCTCACGGACATAATTTTCTTCACTCCTTTGAATCTGTGGATTCACTATAATGGAGCGAAGAAAGATTGATTCCAAATTCCTTTCCTTCCCTCATTCTGGGATTTCAATACATTTGAGGGTTCACTAAAATTAAAATTGAATGAGAAAGCGAGTGAACCTAAGAGACTGTGGTTTCTTCCACTCGCTCTTCCATTTTCCTCAAGCTCACGAAAAGCTTCATTAATCTATGATTTTCGCGTCCTAAGTTTCGGCATTAAAACGAATTTATTTTCTTTAGTTTATTTTATTCAAACTCATTAGGAGTGTTTATTTTGGTCTTTTTCTTTTGATAGTGGTAGGTAGGGAAAACGGCGATCCTGAGAAGTGGGATCGCCATTTCATTGATAAAAGCTATGATGAAATAGTTCTCCATTCTATCCCCTGTGAGATAGAGGGCTGTGACTCATGAGATCGTACTGAGCACATAATTATCAATGAAATAATGATTTTCGTACTTGCTTCTTCAGATAAGAAAGACTACGCTACGGAAGTGATAACGCTTCACTATAAAATTTGCTCAATTTTCAACAAAAGAAGTTTTTTATTAACAAAAATTAATTTTCAATATAAAAAACAAAATTTCAACCAAGAACATTAATTTTCTACCAAAGAAGAATACTTTTGAAGAAGATACATGAATTTTCCATCAACATTTTATATTTTTAATGGAATTTGCACCCCAATAGTTGTCTCTTCAACCAACTAGGTTGATTTTCTACCAGAAGAAAAAGATAAATTTTCAACCAAATGGATGAGTTTTCAACTAAAAAACATACATTTTTAACAAAGTAGAGAATAATTTAATTTTTAGTTAAAGAAATAAGTTTTAAGCAACGAAAATGAATTTTCAACTGAACATCTGAATTTTTACCAAGAAGATTAAATTTGTATGAAAAAGAATCTCGATAAGAAATTAAGTTGAATTTTTAGTTAGAAAAATTAATTTTTAATAAGGAAAAACTATTTTTTAACCAAAGAAATTAAATAAAAGACATGAATTTCAACTAAAAAGGTTAATTTTCTACAACAAAAAAAGACGAACTTTCAACAAAATAGATAAATCTTTAACTGAAAAAGTTAAATTTTCAACAAAGAATATATTAGTTAAATTTTCAGATAGAGAAAAAAGTTTTTAGGCGAATAACTTTTATTTTTGTATAATTATTTAAATTTTCAGGGAAACAAATGAATTCTCTACCAAAAAGATTACATGTCTATAGAAAAATTTCAAAACAAAATTGAGTTGACTTTTTAGTTGAAAAAAAAATCCTTTTCAAAAAAAAAACTAATTTTCCACCAAAAGAAAGAATTGTAAGTAAGTGGAAAAAGTTGTCATTTATATTGAATTCACTGGAGGAATTTCCTCGCTATAATAAGCAAACTTCTGTAAATCATGTACAACGTTCTCAAATAATATAAGTTTTTTTTTAAATCTATAACAAAATGTTGCAAAACGAACCGAGTTCTTTTTCTAAATAAAGGGTAATTAGTGCGCGCATAGCACGCATAATGTTCTATTATTTTTAAAAAGTAGACCATGCAAAATTTTAAAGTATTTAAAATGAAATAATTCAAAGTTTCAAGGTTAGAAAATTTCAAATAAAAAATTATCCAATGTTTTTATTTACTTCCTACAAATTTATAAGCTCGCTAATTAATAAAATGTTACAATAACAAATTTCGATGAAACGGAGACCAGATATTTTTTTGTACGCCCTGACGTAAGTGTACTTTAACTTTATAGCCGAGATTTTTTCCCCGATATTCTAAGTGTTAGGTTAGCCGTATGTTTAGTTGTTAGCGATAGAACGCGTTAAACGTAGCTTAGGTGGTTCGAAACCCGTCACAGCGTTTTTGATTTTTAATAGCGTTAATATCGTTAAAAGCTTGCGACTATATCGTACGTAATGTATCGTGATTTAATGTAATTGTTTAATTTAAATTGTGTACATGTACCAACAATATACTAATGAATTGTATGGTATGTGTGAGCATGTGTTTGTTAGTAGTGGATGACCTTCCACAGAATCTGTTTGTAGCAAGAATGTTTTTTTTTTGCTGGCGCACGAAATTTTACACGACTGGTATGCAGAATTCACATATTTAGAGAGGTAGACTTTGTTTTCTATGATTGAAACTGTACCTAACAGTTCTGCTCATTTTACCTAACTGGTAGATAATTGACATCTCATTTTACCCAACTGTCAGGTAATCTTTATTATCTCGTTGCATTATTTCTTACTGAATCGCGAATTAAATTTTAATGAATTTATATCAATAATTCATATTTTCACATCAAATATTACCCTATTCTATTTTACATGACTGAAAGTGAAATTTTAATATAATGCCGTAATTTCTTCCGTTTAACGAATTAAGTTATGTAAAATTTAACACACAAATTTTCTCCGTGTATTTATGGTGTTAAGACCCTTCCCTTATTTGTTATCATCTTGCATATTTCATTTCTATCTCTCGTTAATTTTTGAGAATCACTTTTTTATATCCCTTTTTTGAGAACCCTTGCTCATTTTTGAACTCGTTTCTTTTTATGTCTGTTTTTTTTAGAGTCCTTATGTGCCCAATTTTGAATTCTGTTTTTTTTAATCTATTTTTGAGAACCCTTTTGTTGGTTTATTCTCGAGAACCCTCTCGTATTTTCGAGACCCCCTTTTTGCTACTTACTCCTGAGAACCCCTTTTGAATCTATTTTTGAGAACCCCCTGTGTATCTATTTTTTGAGAACCCTTTTTCTATTTTCGAGAACATCTTTTGTATTTCCGAGAACCCCTTTTCACCCATCATATTATTATACACGCATTTGTAATATTCTGTGTATTTTATTGTATCACCGCACATATAAATATTTTATAATTCCGGATTGCGAACCCCTTCCCATATCTGTCGAAATCAAACCCCCTTTACCTATCTGTTAAATGAGACCCCTTTCACATGTTCCCAGATAACAATCGTGCGTCTCACATCACCCGCATTGTGTGATTATCATGCTGTGCGTGCGAGAGAGGGTTCATTTCGCAATCAAAGTCCAGAAGTTTAGAAGTCAAAGTCCAGGAACTCGAAAACAGAACCGTCTACAATGAAGCTTACTCGCGCTGTATTGTGGAGAAGACAGACAGGATGGAACGTAAGAAAAATTCAATTTTATTTGGTTGTCCTGAAGCTAAAAATGCCTCTAAATACCTCACAGACTGTCACTAAACTGAGTGATATTATAAATAATTATTTAAAAAATATTGATCATGATCACGACTCGAGCAACATCAAATTCTATAGAATTGGTAAAAATCCGCAGGCCTCTGGACCTCCACGCCCAATCAGAATAATTTTCAAAGCCAAACATTTTGCCACAACATTTCTTCAAAAATATTTAATATGGAGAAAAGAGCGTCCAAAACCAGATGCTTCAGGCGAAATGACTCTCTCACAAGATCGCACCGAGGCGCAGCGAACCCGTTACAACGAACTGAACAAAATATTGGTGGATCGTCGTGCTCGTGGAGAGCAGCATCTGAAGATTGTGGATCATCTAGGGGAACCAAAAATTATTCTGTCAAAGCCACGTACAATCAATTCAACACCTCAGAAAGCAGTCAACAGTACTCAATAAACGCATCTATTCTAGGTATCGCTCAAAGACATATAGTTGACGTAAGTTTGTTAAATGACATATCTTTATATTACCAAAATGTGCGGGGCATTAACACTACATTTTTCTTGTTAGTTACATCTCCAGAAATGTCTAATTACGATTTTTTAATCTTTTCCGAAACTTGGCTAAAACCTCAGGTACATTCTGCTGAATTTTTTTATTAAAATTAACGTCTACAGAGATGACAGGCTGGATAGAAGTGGTGGGGGTGTACTTATAGCCGCAAAGTTAAGAATCGTTAGCGGTTCAATAGATGTAAGCTCTATAATAAGTGCCGTACCTAAAATTAATATTGTGGCTATTAAAGCTATCATTGAGGATATGCCGTTCATTATAATAGCTACATATATCCCTCCAGATACTACAGTTCAGAAAATCGAATCTTTCTTTGAAGCCACCTCATCTCTATATCCCATCTGGAATTGTAAAGCATTAATTGTTGGCGATTTTAATATGCCTAATCTTAAAAATTATGTTACCATGGTGGGATCCCAGCTAGAAAATCAGCACTGCTTGTTGCATTTCAGGAACTTCACAATCTGACACAATATAATGATATACACAACATCAATCATAGATACCTCGATCTTGTTTTAGCAACTTTTGCCTGCGAAGTGTCCTCTAGTGATATCCATGTTCTGCCAGTAGGCAAGTATCACCCTCCCCTGTTCTTGCGATTTGAATCTCACTTGCCTCAATTATCTTCAAGGCATATAATGCCATTAAACCAAGCTACTAAACGCTACAGGTTCAAAAACAATGATTTTTCTAGTGTCGCTTCTAGTCTTGCCATGGTTGATTGGTCAACTTTATATTTAGAAAATAACGTTAATGTAGCTCTAGAAAAATTTTACTTTATTCTATATGAAATTCTAGACAGGGAGATTGGTACTTGTTCTTCGTCAGGATATACTAATCAATATTCATCCTGGTTTACTAAGCAACATATTCTCGACCTAAAACTCAAAGAAAAATACAGGAAAAAGGATAAAAGTACTCTCAATGAATACTGCCTCAACGCCTTTATGGAAATTAGAGCAGCTACTAAGTCTAATGCCCGTAGACTGTACGCATCTTATCAGTCGAATATTGAAAATAATATTGTAAATTCACCTTCTAAATTTTGGTCGCACATGAATAATTTAAACAGAACCTCTAGAATTCCGGGAATAATGCAGTATGAAGGCACTGAGCTCTCTACTCCTCAAGCCATTGAAGATTCTTTCGCACATTTATTTAAAAGCGTTTACAAATCATTTCGATCTGACGTATGTAATAATCCTACTAATCTTCAAAATTACCTTGGAGATAACTTCCAAATACCCAAAGATCAATCATTGTCAAATATGTGCAAATCACCAAACAAGCTCACTGCCGGCACTGACCTAATTCCTGGAGGTCTAATAAAAAAAGTGCTGATTTCCTAGTCGATCCCATTCATTTTATTTTGAACCTTGCATTATCTACTGGAGTATTTCCTAATCTTTGGAAGAAGGCGCGCATGTGTCTAGTCTTTAAACAAGGAAATAGATCAGAGGTTACAAATTACAGACCAATTGCCATTCTGCCAAATTTTTCAAAGGTCTTGGAGATGTCATTGTGTGATCTTATCTGGCCTTATGTCACACCAATCTTATCCGGCACGGCGATCTACAACTTCGAACTTGCTATCTTTGGTACAATTCGTCGAGAATTCTTTGACAAAACATCACCAAGTAGACGTCATATACACAGACATGTCCAAGGCCTTTGACTCCATAAGTCATACTCTGATTCTTGAAAGAGTAAAAGAACTTGGCGTGCCTGGTAAAATTCAAAAACTACTAAATTCCTACTTAGCTGGCCGAGAGCATATAGTGCAATATAATGGACATTCATCAGCGCCTTTTATCCCTGCCTCAGGGGTCCCTCAGGGCTCTAACCTTGGTCCACTGCTATTTGTTATATATATAAATGGCGTTGAGATAGCGTTGAGTGTATTTATACTCTTCCATGCTAATGATTGCATAATATTGCCTCAAAATGTAAAATAATGTCATTTACACGCAAAACGATGCCTATTTATTTCCAGTATGAGATTGAGGGTTGCGTTCTGGAGAGGGTGAAGTATACGCGAGTTCTGGGTATCATAGTTGATGACTCCCTACGCTTCAACATTCACATTGACTACGTAATCAGAGAAGCCAATAGGGCCTTAGGATTTCTAATCAGGTCGTGCCGTTCATTCAAAAATCCCCTTGCGATTAATACTTTATTCTATTCGATTGTTAGATCTAAACTAGAATACGAAACTGTAATTTGGCAACCATCTGTGAAATAACTCTGTGACTCTATTGATAGATGTCAAAATAAATTCCTTAAATTTCTTAACTGGAAGGTTAATGGCCAAACCTTGCCCTCGGGATCAGATTATATCGAAATCTGTGATAAGTTTGACATGTGTACATTGAAAGATCGTAGAAATGTACAAACTATGAATTTCTTCCTAAAACTAATAAAGGGTTACATTGACTGTCCACATTTATCATCACAAATTCCATGGGCAGTACTCCAATATGATTCTCGTTCAACAACACTACCATTCTACGTCAGAAACTTAGCTCAATGTAAGACACCTATAAATAAATTGTGTGTCATGACTAATAATTTGTTTACATCTAATGCGTCGCTTGATTTATTTCATATGTCATTAAGTAATCTACGAATAGCTATTGAGGCTTATGTCTAGCCTTACTTATATTTTCTTTAACTAATTATTTTTAAGTTTATTTACCTCCGATTATTATTATTATTACTACTCTTACTTAATTCTTAAGATAAGTTATTCTGTAATTGGTCTATGAATGTTGGATAATTAAAATTTAAAAAATGAATAAATGATGGTCACGTAGCTGCGAGCATTATGACACGAATTTCGCTAGCATATATGCCTTCACGAAATGCGTGCAAAATGCAACGCACGTGTGAAGGCATCATACAGAAAACAATATTAATAATATATATTATTGACTTTTTAGGGTTTCGTAGCCTTGGATTTTTTTTCCAATCCAAGCCTTGGACATTTTTCCAAGGGTGGGAAGTGAGAGGTGACGAATGTAGGGGGTGTAGGGAAGTGAAAGTATAAAACGAGGAGGTGACTGAAAGATTTAAGTAACCTTTTTTTAAAGACAATAATTTCAAAATATAATTTTTTGACAATTAAAAAAAAATTGAAAATTTGTTTCAAAATGTTTTGCAACTTTCAATTTAGAAAATAGTTTTTTTTCTCAATATTTTAATAATGCTTAATTCACCTGTTAATAGGCTACAAGAACCTTTTTGAAAAATTCCATGGGCACATGAAAGCTCAAAAGTATTAATTAAATTGAATCTGAACTTTTATTATTATATAATAATGAGTAATTATTATATCATAATATTATATTATGTAATACATACTTAAGTATAAAGAAGATTTACATATTATTAGAATTATTATCTTTTTTGATAAGGATTACTAAGTGCGTTTACGAATTGTAATGTAGTGCGCGCTTAGCAAAATGAATAGGTTGTCAAATGGTGGGAGATGGTAGGCTGTTTGACCAACGAAGTTGAACGTTTCCCCCACCAATACACAACACGAGCTGACATGTTGACATATTTTGACCTGGCAAGTGTTTTCGCACTCGCTTATTATATTGTTGTATACAATTCGTCTAGATTTTAGCCTGGTTTGGTATCAGTGGAACTTGCACATGTTAAGTACCTAAATTTTGAACTGATTAATCCTATCGAATTAATATCCTCGCTTATTTGTACGCTTTTGCTGATTCCATATTCCTATAACCTCAGTTCCTACCCTCTAACCTCAGGCATTACACTCTAAAACAAAATCTGTTGAAAATTGCATAAGATTCATAAAATAACAAACTATCCCTATTGTAACAAACCGTAAAAAAATGTATTGACCCCCACCCCCACCCTTGATCTGTTACGTAATTTAAGTACGGTCCCTAACTTTAAACTCGTTACGTATGTCCAGAGAAGTCAAGGAACTAGGATAAACAATAATGAGGCAACATGCAGAGCTTAAGGTGGAAGTAAGGGATATCAGACGAATTTTAGAACAATCGCATTCCAGTTCTGGCGACTTAAATATCTGCAGATAATAGATATCTCAGCACTTGTTTAAGTAAAAAAATTTGAAAAAAGGCAAATTGATTTCCAAAACACGTACCCAGAAAGAAAAAAAATTCGATCGAAATAAAACTTGTTTATATACAAATTTAAGAAAAAGGTTTTAAACAACTATTCGTGCAATATTTCATATATTGTTGTTAAAAATACCGGTTTTTAAACTTGTTCATGAACAAAAGTTTTATTTTGATCGGTTTTTTTCTTTTCCAGTACGTGTCTTGAAAATCAATTTGCCTTCTTTCGAATATTTTAAGCCTGATAAGTGCTGAGATGTCTCTCTGCAAATATGTCAATTTCAATGCAAATATAATTGTTTATAGCACTATAATAATTTGAGAACGGTATATTCTATCAAAAAGATGGTGTAAGCGGAAAAAATTGACTTGTCCTGGTTCAAACTTTCCAAAACATATTTTACAAACAATTTTGTTTATAAATACTTTATTTATTGAAAAATCTTGTTTAAAGATTTATCGACATACTTTTCGAAAATGTTATAACTTTTTGTTATTATTTCTCTAAATAAAATTTCAGACAAATTAATTCATTTTTCTTTTATTTCTTAATAATAAAATACTCATATAAATATAAATAATTTTATATTTATATGAATATTTTATTATTCTCTTATTATTACTTATTACTATTTATGATTTTATTATTTTTAATGAAAAATCACAATATGCATGCGATATCGCACGCACGTTATGATAATCATAACATGCGTGCGATATGAACCTCAATTAATGACACATATGCGTCCATATGTGCACGCATATGTGCGGATTGATCCGCATACATGCGTGCGAATACACCATCATTTTGCAAGCATTTTGTTATCTGGGTTGCGTTATTATATACCTGTTTATGATATTTGTACATTCCTTTGGGTTATTATGCGAAATTTGTAATTCCGGACTGCAAGCCCCCTTTGTTTGTGAATTTTATCTTTTCTTTGCAACCCTTTACTACCGATTTCTCTGTATCATTATCTCAAAACTCAGTTCTTATTGATTTTATTATGTTGTGAGCTTTATCTATTTATTGCGATTTATTGTTTTCGAGATCCCTCTGCCTATATAAAAAAAATAATAGCAGTTCGAACTCGAAAGTCCATTGCCTCACTACCCGATTCAGCTAGTGTTTTTAGGTGGATATTTACTATCAGTGTTGGTCCACCACACCCAAGACGGGCCAACAGCACGCAGTATTCCCGAACGGTCACCCATTTAAGTACTAACCGCGCCCAACACTGCTTAACTTCAGTGATCTTACGAGAACTGTTGTTTTCAGCGTGGTATCGCCGTTGGCTAATCGATGCCCATAATGGATGCCCTGTGCCTATCAAAAAAAAAAAAAAAAAAAATTGATTAGCATTTCGAACTCGAAAGTTCATTGCCTCACTACCCGATTCGGGTAGTGTTTCTAGGTGGATAAATACTACCAGTGTGGATCCACCACACCCACGACGGGTCAACAACGCGCAGTATTCCCCGAACGGTCACCCATCCAAGTACTAACCGCGCCCAACACTTCTTAACTTCAGTGATCTAACGGGAACTGGTGTTTTCAGCGTGGTATCGCCCTGTGCCTATATACGGAGTAATTGTTAAATTCGGATTTGTTTTTATTATCTTCTTTTATCTCCCTTGATATATCTTTTGTTAAATTTTTCCGAACTTTTGAATCAACTGCTGTTAACTGTTTTGCTTAAAATATGAGATTTTGCAACATCGTACCCCTCCCCCTCCCCCTACTACCATTCTTATGTTCAGATTGAGCCAGTAGTTTCGTCGACCCTAATTTTGTCTCTTTAATTTTGGTTTATCTTTTTCTTATTTTGATATCGTATTATCTTTTACCTCTTTTACATATTTAGGATTATCGCTTGTTTTGAAATAAGGTATATTCTTTTGGCTGAGGTTTGTGAGGTTCCCTTTTATCTGTTGGTCCCGAAACGTGAAACGTTTACAAGGAGACCTTTAGATCTACTTTTTTTTTTTTTTAATTGATACTTTCCTCAATGAAAGGTACGTACCAGAGGTTTTCCGAGAAAAATCAAGAATACGCAATTTTGACCTATTTTCGAGATAAATGCATTTCAAAAATTACAAAACGGATGGTCATTGAGACGGTGTAAAATTATATCGAAGAGACGGTAGCTCCCTGGTAGAGCGCTCGGCTGATAGCCGGAAGGTCGCGCGTTCGATTCTTGCTATCCATACTTTTTTTTTATTCATTAAAATGCTTGTTTATTCCATTTTTGAATAACATTTGATAAAAATTTACCGTTTAATGATTATTTATTGCTTATTTTCAATGAAAACTCTGTTACTCGTATTTTTATTACCACTCGTTTGGAAAATTGTGCATTTTATTAAAATTTTTTATTATTCGATAGTTTCTAGAAGTATTACAAATGAAAATTTAAATAATAAATACGAAATGCCAGTGGATGTAGTGACTCATTTCATAGATATTTACTGACAAGAATCAGAATTGTCTTGAATGTGTATTTTTTCACTTTGTTCCTACTTTGTTCCTCCTTTAATTAAATAATATAGATACTGGAAACTATTGAAGAATAAAGAATTTTAATAAAATGCACAATTGTCCAAACGAGTGGTAATAAAAATACTATTAATAGAGTTTTTCATTGAAAGTTAGAAATAAATAATCATTAAATGGTATAATTTTATCAAAGGTTATTCAAAAATAGAATAAACAAGCATTTTAATGAATAAAAAAAAGTATGGATAGCGAGAATCGAACGCGCAACCTTCCGGCTATCAGCCGAGTGCTCTACCAGGGAGCTACCGACGATTCGAAGTACTTTTACACCGGCTCGATGACCATCCGTTCGCAATTTTCGAAATGCATTTTTCTCGAAAATGGGTTAAAATTGCGTCTTCTTGATTTTTCTCAGAAAACCTCTGGTACGTATCTTTCATTGAGGAGAATATCAATATCTTCACCTTATATTTGAAGTCCAAAACGCCCATTCCGCAGTGTCTGGTGTTAGGACGTCCTGTACTCCTACTTAAGAAAGGCGACTTGTCCAGCCCAAGGAAATACAGGCCAATAGCTTGTCTGAACACGCTGTATAAGATCTTTACAGCTATCCTGAAAGACAGGATTGATCGAAAAATTGGGCCTGTGTGGAAAGAGATGTACGAACAACGTGGCTCGAAAAAAGGTGTAACAGGCTGGCGAGAAAACCTGCTAATTGACAGGTGTATCGGCAAAGACACAGCAACCCACCAGCGGTGCCTGTCGATAGCCTGGATTGACTACCGGAAAGCTTCGAATTCAACCTATGTTCCGCCAACAGCTCCTCGACAAGAAAATGTACGAAAACTTCTACACAAATGTAAAAGATCAGCCCTTGTAGAAGGAACTAACTTTGGATTTCCTCAGATCATCAGGATTTAATTTAGGTACAGAGAGTTTCATTTTCGCATGCCAGGACGATGTCATTGCCACCTTAGTATACCGTGTCCGCATTTTACGTCGAGAAGTTCTCAGCGATAGGTGTAGAGCGTGCCATGCACATCCGGAGTACCTAAGACACATGTTATCCATGTGCCCCGCTCACGCGAGAACGACGTATCTCCAGACACAATGTCGTCCTGAAAGTGCTTGACTACCATCCATGTCGTTCTTACAGTGTTGGCCGCGATCCTGCTCTACCTAAGGCTCCAAGAGAGATAGAGTCCAGAACGAGAAGTGCTGAATTTTCTGTAACTACGAGTTCCAGACAACAGTCTCCATTGCTTGCATTACAATTAGCGTAAAATTAATTAGGAATATGCTTTGATAGTGAAATCTATTTAATTTTCCGAAATTGAATGTGTAGGAAAGTGATGTTTCTGTTTATCCATTTATTTCTTCATTCTTTGTTTCTTTATTTATTTAATTCTTTATTTTCTTTAATTGCTTTGTTGCTTCGTCACTTCTGCCATTCGAGTGTCAATAATCTTGCTTCTCATAAGTGAAAATACTTGAAGCAAGTTTGTCCTTAAAAATAATTTAATTTCATAACATTATTACGTCGATTCTATTGAATTATTCTGATTTTAAAAGTCAATTTTATGTGCAGTGGCGATATTCAATTTTTCCTCCTTCTGTCTTACTTTTTCTTTTACCACGTAAATTACTTTCGATGTAAGCTTCTTTCTTCAAAACACATGGGAGCAACTTTTCGTCGTGAAGATCATCTTTGAATTGTGATAATACTGCAGAGATTCCTAGTCAAGTTAATCAAATACTAACATTGTTATTGACAAGAATCATGAAATGGTTTGGAATGATTATGATGATGACGATTTTGAATGAAGATGATAATGATGATTTGTTTACGAGGAAAGGCGAGAAATCTTCAAAGGCAACGAGAAGGGGACTCTATCCACTTAAACTCACCACTCTTTCCTTCTTGGCAGAATTGTCCCCATAACTGCATTCGCATTACATCAGGGGCTGCCGTTTTCTGACATACTATGAAGATGATGATGACGACGATGATCACGTAGGTGATGATGAATGTGATCCAGATTTTCGAAATGTGATCTAGACTTTCCATTACCTTCAAGGGTCAATGACACAAAGATGCAGTGTGAGGACTAGTATCATAAATCGGGCGTTGACGTACAATAGCTTAGAAAGTAGAAATAGAAATTAGCTTGAGGTGTTCAACGGGTTTTTTGGTGTGAAGACAATAGCGAACGGCTGCGCGGTCTCAGCTCACTGGCAGAGCGTCCGGTTACTCGTGGTTCAATTATTCGAGCAAAACAAAAAACACGCTATCCTGGAATTGGGCTATTTTGTAGGAAAAAATCTCAGCTTTTTAACGAGACTATAAAAAAATCAAGTGTGTCCTTGGAAGAAAGGTGAAATATATTTTTTGATTCTCGAAAATGGAGGTCGAATTTGGACTTTTTCAAAAATTTCTATAATCAGTTTCAGACCATAAAAAGTCTCGAGAACATATGAAGTAAGATTTTGCTCAATGCAAAAGGAAATAAATTATAAAATTATAAAACATTTGTCCAAACGAAAATTTTTATTGTACGAATTGCCATCCGATAGAATTCCAATCAACCAAACTCTGAGCCCGATCGGATGACTTCGATTTTTGGAGTGAGAAATTGTGCCCCAAATGTTAAATAAAATATTTGTGGGAAAAATTTGAAACTTTATGAAATACTTTTACACCATTTTTTTGACATGTCTAACGGGATTCTGAGTAGCCCTGTTTCTGGTACTTGGTAGTCTCATTAGCGGTTTTGCAAATATTGTTAAAGAAACTATTTGTGGGAAAATGTTTAGTTTTTATTCAATAATTTTGAGACACCACTTTTTTTAACACTAGATCGTCATGCGCGCGCCTATGTGAATTTTTCTTGTATGAATGTTGAAAGCTAATAACGAAGAATCTTCTAAAGGGGAATGTCATTACAAAATGAATTATTATTTTCCTTAGAACGCATCCTTCAAAAAATAATTGATAACAAGCTTGTAGCTCTTTTTTGAGTGAACAACTTTTGTCTGATTATTTTCTTCGTAGCTTGTGTCGTTTGTCCAAAGATTTTTTTTTTTTTTTAAATCTGTTTTTTACGAAGTTAAACAAAATGGATGCCTCCGATTAAAAAGTGATTATCAAAAAATGTTCAGATCTTTTTTCAAAAGCACAATTTTCGTTTTCCCATCTTTTTCGTATCTTATATAGTTTGACCGGAAAATTGAATTTTTTATTTTTCATTATTTTTGTTGTGCGAACAAAGTTTGAATTTTCCATTTTTTACGAAAATTCAAAAAGTTGTTATAACAATATTGTAGGGTGTTCAAAAAGCAATGTTTTTCTCCTCCTGACTTTTTTCTCATAACGTGCGTTGGTCTCAACATTTTTGAAAAGGCTCTAACTTTTTGAATTTTCATCCAAAACGTTTTAGACTATTTGAAATATTTATACATTTTTTATTGTTTTATACATTTTTCCATAATTTGTATCTATTTAATAAAATCAAACAAATTTTTCATAAAATTTGTTTACAATATTTTGAAATAGAAAAAAT